>JADKLZ010000166.1:32456183-32470596 GCA_021533235.1 Biomphalaria straminea
CTCTCTCTCTCTCTCTCTCTCTCTCTCTCTCTCTCTCTCTCTCTCTCTCTCTCTCTCTTGTTAGGATCAAATTGATTATCCTTGATTAACAGGCCCTTCCATAAATATAATACAATCTTATAATTGTGACAATTTGCGCTGATTTACTTGAGTCAAGCCTTTTTCTATATATAAAATTTTTTTCTATTTTTGTTTCAGTATTAACTTTTTTAATAATAATACTACAACTACCTGTAAAAAATACTTAGTGAAATGTTTAATTTAATACACTACAAAGCAGCTTATAGCACAATAAGAAAATAGTATCCTAGTCATGGGTATAATGCTATAGGAGGGCTCTAGATGTCAAATGTAGGCGCTGTGGCAAAGCGCTTGGGTCCCGGGTTCAAATCCTGATGAAAGAGGGAAATAACGTTTACATCATTGATAGATATAGTTGTAAGTGCGGAGTTTTTTCCCTTAGAATTTAAAAAAAAAATAATTTTTTTTTGGTTATTTAGTTTTTGTTATTTTTGGATTTTAGATATCTTGTATCTTCAAATTGAACGGAAGTTTTAATCTAACAAAAATGCACAAAACAAAAACAACAGATATTTACTTTACTTTAGCAGTAAATATCCTGACTGGACGATAAAATAAGAATAGGACTAATTAGAATTAGATCAACATCTTATAAGGTAAAACTGTGTTTATTAGTTTTGTTGCAAAGGTTGTATTTCAAAAATCAGACATTAAGATTATAAAAATGAAAATAGGCCTACAAACAATCCGGACAGTTTACACTAATTTACAGTCAAAATAATCTCTCATAGACAGTCGCGTGATTACGATAGTGAGGCTTATAGTATAGATCTCGCTTACAGACGAGACTTTAAAAGATAATTATGTCCTGGACGTTTCATGTGTCAATCTAGTCATGCATAATAATCAAGTCTGCTAAGTCGTTGGTTTTCAAGACTGATTCAAGCAACCCATTCCATCCTTTAATTGCACTAGCCTCACAAGGGAAGAAGGTGGACTTGTACGAATTTGTTCTAGTATATGGAATAAGAAATAAATTAAGATTGAATCAAACTCTAGACTTCTATTAGATCTATATTGATCTACAAATTAAGAAATATATATCTTTATTATAAAACTAGAGCTAGTCCTAAGCCCCAATGTTTATATTGATTTCACATAAAATCTATTTTTAGTTATAGACATACCCAGATTTAATTCTCCAGCACCATTGCCGTTGCTACAGAAGGGTCCTAGGCATCACATTCAAAGACAACATCACAAACCAAGAAATTAGAGATAGGGTTGCTGCAGCGATCGGATCCCATGATGACCTGCTAACTATCTAAAAAAACGCAAGCTTAAAATCTATGGCATACAATATCTCGCAAAGACCTTCCTTCAGGGAACAGTACCAGGAAAAAGAAAAAGACCGACAGAGAAAAAGATGGCAGGGCAACAAAAAAGAATGGACGGATCTGCAATTCAAAGAGGTTCTAACTAATCAAAAGTCACAGAGTAATGGAGAAAGACGGTCGAAGGTGCCCCAACGGTCTATGTCAGTGATGCCCAAAATACGGCCCGCGGGCCAGATCTGGCCCCGCCCCGCCGAAATGTCGGCACAAAAAAATAGAAATCCCACATACACACACAAATGTTCAACATGTATCTTAACCTACGGGCCCTATGTTATATCTTTTTTCTAATAGATTACAACCAAGTCCTTTAACATTTGTGTGTTCATGAAATAGTTCTAATAAAATCTACTAAGAAAAGTGAACAGATCTTTACTTTTTGTGTAGAACATGATACCATTGCTAGCCAACATGTTTGTTTTTATAAATAAAGTGTAGCTGTTTAAAAAAAATAACAACAATATATAAACGGAATGTACGCCATAGTTTTGAAGTGTAAAGTGAAAATTAAAATATCCCAATAATTCAATTTAAGTACTAGATCCTCGGGTTTGTAATAAAATAGTTTCAGGGTCGATTGCATTAAGTTTTTGTATCTTTTCCATGTGGCCCGCGACACTAGTGTTGGAACTTAATACGGCCCGGAGACGAAAGGCCCAGGAGAGATCCGAATGGAAGAATGTGTGCAAGCAGGCCAGAGCCCTTCAAGGGCTGTAGCGCCACTGGGATGGATGGGTGGATCACTGGCCTATGTTAAGACTGACTTATTTACACATGTGTCATCTTACATAAGGATGTGTCCAGGGAATCTCTTCTCCGAACACCAGTGATGCCCTACATAAATGGAACTGCGGATCAGGAAGCGTGGTCGAGAGGCTAAGTGCGGCTTGAGCTTGCCTTGCTTGGCTACCTAGAAGGGGGCTCGAGGTTCGACACCCGACTCGGGCAGAGTTGTGTTTACTAAGCGCCCAAAGGCAGCACGGGAAACCAACTCCTAGATACCCCTTCCCCCCCACTGGTCCACAAATGAGATTGGACCAAAGCGCTCTGAGCATGCTATAAGCATGAAAGTAGCGCTGTAGAAAAAAAAGCTATAATAATCATTTTAATTTCAGACATTGGTGTTGCGGGCCTCATGGCCGAAAAGGTACGAAATGAGACCTGAAACTATTTGATTTGAAGCCTGTGTGTCTAGTACTTACATGAATTATCTCTTTCTCTCCGTAATTATTTACCAAATTCTGGTGGAATCAACGTTGGTATCGTGAGTTAGAAGAGAAAGAGTTAATGGGATAATATTATTGTCGGGTTTAAGAGTTGTGTTAGTAACAGCTGAAAACCCTTAAGGTCCCGAGGTTCAATCTGACAAGAAACAAAAGTCATTCACACACACCCACAATGTACATAGAGTAGCCAACTAGGTGGATAATTGGAATGACAAAACAAATATGAATTTAATTGTATGATCTAGGAATATTTACAATGAAGCAAGTGATATATGATAAATAGATAATATAGATAGTAATACATAATATATATACATATACTGAGATTATGTGAAAGCTAGAGATATTCTTCAATAACATACATCGCACCTTGCTGCTGATACTAAACTGGCGCCCCTGATGTGTGACGGCCCTGACACTCACGCCGTCAATACCACGCCAATCTGGCGGTGTCACCCAAGACTGGCATATATATATTGAGAGAGATATCTCTCTGCGAAGACAAGCAGCACCCACACTGGCATACGTTGAGTGGATACAATTCCGACACTGGCAGTGACACCAAAGACTGTACTATATAGTTCTAAGAAGACAAAGCGACGCCGACACTGGTATAGGATCAAGAGCCGTACTGCAACTCCACCACAGGCACCCTATAAACGAAAAATGACACAACATTCAACCTCTATCCCATAACAATAAACAACTATAAACAGCGATAACCCTACACTACAAACTATAAAAAGTATCAGCCCCAAAGTAACTCACCCTAAACAGGGGTCCACAAATCCTACTGAATAGAATAATGTACGGTATGTCCAAGAAACTACAAGTCCAAGAAACTATAAGTCCAAGAGAACCATTACAGACTACTGACTAACACACCGTCCATTTTAATAAACAAAATCAGCCAGGTGAACTGTCTCAGGACAGCGAGTGACCAAAAAATGACTTTGTGACGTAGCAGAAAAACAATAACAATACAAGGCACTCTTGCCACGTACAAACAATACCAAACAGAGTTAGGAGACCACAAGGACACTTGTCCGAACTACGTGACAATTATAATTTTCATGCGTCAAAAAAAAACAAAAAAAAAACGGCTTCATTCCTCTACTAAAAAATATGAGCGACAGTGTAGCTAGCTTTACCAACGACTCATTTTTTTGTCTCTTTAACTTTATGGTAAATATTGTCAATAGTCTCTAAACGTAGTTTAATAATCTTTTTATTTAGGTTTGAACCTGAGAATGCCATCAAAGTTGTTTTAAAATGACGTTTATATTATCTTCGTTTTTAAACAGCCCCACGTTATTTACATATCAAACATTTTGACTTATTATCATATTCGACAAAAAAAAATTAAAGGTCCTTTCACCTCTTCTATAGATTCTACATTAAGAGTTCCATATCATAAACTCGCAAATGTTAAAGTCATTGTACCAATCAATTTGAGAAATTTTGAGGTCCGTGGGTAAAGGACATTTTTCAACCATTTTTTTTTCGGGTGGTGGGGGGGTTGCGGATTTCCTAAACTTTGTGACGTCATTTCGGCGGGACGGACGAAACTACGATGCGGCACGGATCTGGTGCGAGAGCTGTATTTCGAGCATCACCGCCTTACACCATTTCACTTAAGCCAGGGAATAATGTCCATTTCTGGTGAGAACTTGTCTATTGGATACCTAATCTCATTTTAGATCCAGACATTACACACTACAACTTAGGCTTTTTGGCAAGATCTTTTTTTTTAAATATTTTGTATAAATAGAAGTGTATGAGTTTGAATACATCCCAACACCGAAAAAGTGCGGCTCTCCCTGTCTTCTGTTAGATCGCCATACATTGATACTGCGGTTAGAAAATAATAAAATGAATTATTTCCTCCGCTCCATCTTGCTTAAGCCATTACCTAAAATTTGATCAATATGCAAAGTTGATTATCCTAAACATTTATTAACTGTTCCTGTTTTAACTGTTTTCTTTCAGATCAGCTCACTATGAACAGCACCAAAGATGTCCCTCATAGCAATATTGCCCTAGGAATTGTCCAGAATATAGGAAGGTTTTGGCAAGACCATGAATATGAAGATTTTGAAGTCTCAGTTGAAGGTGAAATAATCAGATGTCATAGTTTTATTCTTGTCTCTTGTTCGGAGTTTTTCAAAAATCTCCTGAAGTCTAACATGAAGGAGAAGCAGGAAATGAAAGTTGACTTACAGGACATTACCTTGAAAACTTTTCAACTTATTCTCAAAACTCTATACACCGGATGTGAGTTGTTGACAAAAGAAAATGTCTTGGAAGTTTGGTCTGCAGTTCATCAACTTCAGATTCGTATCTTAGTTCAGCATTGCGAAGAGTTTGTGATAGGAAATCTTTCTCCGGAAACTTTGGAGATTTACAGACAACAAGCAGAACTCCTCCAGTCTAAAAGAGTTTCTGAAAGAATTTTCAAATACATGCTCGAAGACTTTATGACGCTCAGAAAGACTGTAACTTTCTTACGATTAGATTTTAAAGATGTATACAGCCTTATTGAAAGTGACAGTCTGGTAGTGTCATCTGAAGATTTAGTTCTACTGTCGGTATATGAATGGGTGAACTATGGAGATATTATGGTGAATGATTATAATACTGACCCTAAGACGACCTCTAGAAATACATCTTTGACCTGGGTCCATTCTTCTGGTAAAGACATTGAGAATTCAAATGTTTCTGTAGTAAATGTCAATGAACATAAGAAGTCTAAAAAAGAAAGTACATTAAATGACGCCTTAAACAGTTCTAGTGCCCTCTCTTCTGTAAATCAAAAAGACGGAGCCCCATCAGCACCAGGCCAGCTACAAAAAAACCAGAGAAGTGTTTATTTACTTCCACTTTTGAAGGCTACCAGATACTTCTTGCTCTCTGAAACTTTCATTTCAAAGCTCTATCGAAATAAAATAACAAGCCACTACACGCAGGACGTGCACTTTTTCATTAAATCTTTGTTCTATAAGATTTCCACTCACGTCAATGGATATTTACCGCCTGCTAGTTTACACAGAGAATGTAGCCATTTTGAAAATGTTGGTGTCGTCTGTTATGACAATAAACACATCGCCGCCTATTCTTTCGCTAAAGAAAAATGGTTCCGTATTCTGAACAGCCCAGAACTGAACGTTTTTAAATTACTTGCGCTTAATGATCAGCTGTATGCCTGCGCCAATTACGACAATGCAAGTGAGGTGTTCGCTTTTGTGCATCGCAAGTGGGTCAGTGTCTTGAAACTACAAGAAGAAATACGAATTTTCTTGGCACACGACACTAGCATATACATTATAACTTCGCAAAACTCTTCAGTATACAAATGTAAACATATTTTGGCAAATTATAAGATTGACGTTGACATTGGAGATGTCGATTTTGCGATGAGTTTTTACCAGAACATTCTTGTCTTTTATTCACCCTGGAAAAAAATCCATACCATCGTCCGTTGCTGGGATACAACCAATCACGCGTTGACACATTTGATTAACCTTGACTTCAACTCTTATAACATGACAAGTTTCAGTGACGACAGACGTACCTACATTCTTGACTCGCTTGGGCGTCTCTATGAAGTGACGCAGTTGGAAACCATTCAGTTCACTATGGTGGATAGACTCTGGAGGTTTAGAACCAAAGAACTGAAAGGGACAATGCTTTTTGGAAACACTCTGTTGATATGCTGCAAGGTTCCAGATCATGACGACCAACAACTGAAAGCTAACGACGTCTTCACGTCGACAAAGTTTCTGAAGACTGGAAACGTCAAGTTCACGTCAAATTTTATTCCTTGTGTTCTTTTGAAGAGAGATTTAATTGCAGCGTAAAGTGGCAGCTTTGGTTCCCTACCAAAACGCTAATAGCATTGTCCAAAGGGGAAACAGTTCAACTGTTTTTGTTTGATTTTTTTACAAATAAGTTAAAACGTTGGTGATAGTTATATGAATCACTTCAATGTTGAATGACTTTATTAACTTATTCTATGATGTCATGGTCTATTGACGTCATTGTTTTCTATTATATTTGCTAAAGAATGTAATCTTGGTCGGCTATGTCCAGTACCGACGTTAAGAATTAAGTTGAGTGAGATTGGTGTTGACCTCGGATGATGTTGTGATCACTTGTACATAAGTTAACCCAGTAGTCAAGTGTAGTAGATTGATGTCCAGTGATTCAGTAGTCCAGTGGTTCAGTAGTCAAGTGAACTAGTGCTTAGTGAGCTGCTGGTCTATCGATTATTTGTTTTAGTGGTCAAGTGGTCAAGACTTGTCCAATACTTTCGTACTGTGCCTCTCTACCTAGGATTGTTATTGGTTCTAAATTAGTTTTAATTTACTGTCATTCCCTGGTATGTCTATTATCTTACTATTGATTTTATTTTGTTTAGATTATGATTTTTAATTAGGAGACTGTAGTTAAGAATTATCAATTAGAAAAAAATTTAGGTTTTTTTTTTATACTATCTTATCTATTAGTAACAGATTTTGAATTTGGTATCAGATACAGAGTGGAGACACTGAATAGAACTAGAACAGAGCTAACTCTCGAAAACGTGATACGGTGTATCTTTAAAAAAGTGCTTATCATAAGTGGGTTGTATCCTTTGCCATAGACAGTTGGTGTATCCTTCTCAGTCTTCCAACCAAATCAAATGTAATGGCAGTTATGCATTATATATGTTACCAACTTTGAAACAGATTCAGATGTAACTTAATGGCGCGCTACGTTGGTATCCATGCAGTATGCATTGATTACAATAATTAAACACATTGAGATTTTTTATTTCAAATTCCTTGATTCGTTTCTGTTAGCAAATATTAATCATCGGTAACTGAACAGCATAGTCTAATTTTTTTATCAATTTAATAGCAAAAAAAAAAAAAAAAATATTAGCTGAACAACAAAGAAATCTAGATAGCTATCTTTTGGTAGTTTCACTTTTTAACGAGATATAAATAGAATCTTCCAATACAATTTATTTAACATTGTACTGATGGTTGGTCTCTGGTGTAGACTTTTTTATGCTTGTAACCTTACTAAGAGTACCAACCTAACCTAAAAAATGTGTAGAAAGTTTCAACAATTTTGGTGACTATACACATTAGAATATATAGCAATTCTGATGCTTTGACAGTTAAATACGATTTTACAATTCTATTGTTGTGATAGTTTATAAGATAAAACAATTTTGATGATTTTTACCTAGCATAATAATTTTATAACTTTTTTTTTTTTGGTTAGACATTAAAAATATTTAAACAAATTTCATATTTGTTTTTTGATTTCATATTAAAAATAATTGGCATTGCACAGTACACATTGCATACAGCCAATCGTCACCATCTGTCTTTTGATTTTCACCGTAGTGGTGTTGTGACTATTTTGTTTTCCAGTCAGCAGCTGTTCCTAGAAGTATAATTAAGAGAGAGGCCTTTCTTTACTTTTTGTTATCCTGACAGTTTTTTTTTTTTCGTATGACTCTTTCTTCGTTCTCCCTCCACTGTAACTTGAAAGATGACTTAAGTCAGTGAGTCATGTCTTACTATGATCGAACCATCCCAGCTTTTGTCGCGTTACATTATATAGTTCTTCCTTTTTGTTAGAGTGTTGACTTGTAACAGATACAAGACAATGAAACATGTGAATAGAGAGGAAAAAATACAAATGTAAAGAAACTAGACTTCATCGCATATCTATTGATTTCCTATGTTCTTATAGTGCATCAAGCCTAATTTACGCTGTTTAAAAGCTCACTATATAAATTAAAATATCTAGATTATTATTATGTTAGAAAAGAACGAGTATTCTTTCTCTGGCGCTGCCAGGGTCGAGTTTCGTTAAAGAGAAACATAATTCATCGTAGTCCCTTTATCAGTTTCCACTGAGGAATTTTCTGGTGATGTGGCAGGTCTGCAGCAGTACCGCCCTCTGACAGGCAACGAGGATGTTCCTAGGAATGGTAAGGGGCTTGAAGGTATCTGCAAGGTCAGTTGTTATATTATAACTAAAGTACCGCTTTAATACCTTGCGATATATAGGGCTGACGTCTACGGATGGTATCGCGTGGCAATCACAATGACCAACCGATTAAACTTTCCTCAACAAATGACCGTTACCCAGAAGAGCTGAGTGGACCCAGAGGTAGTCTAAAAAGTCATGTAATTCAAAACCGCAGGCTTTATGAGATTTGAATCCATGAAGCCTCGGTTTCAAAGACAAGCGCTTTTTCCACTCATCCATAGAATTACCTGACCTAGTTCATACAAACATAATATGGGGTTCTGTAGGAGGAGTAGTACCTCTGTCAATTGGGCAGTCGGGCTCCTTGAGCAGCTCATTGACCTTGGTCTCCACTCAGAGCCCAGCTCTCACCTGTGGATCCAAGCAGTTGTCTGCGTGCGGCAACGACCACACCCCGGCAAACCGTCTCGACTGACGGGCAAAACCAGGTGAGGGTTAGCCAGAGCTAGTATCTGGCGAAACTATGGTTTCTGTCCACCACCAGCATGTAAAGTCTAGTTGCGGCTGTATGGCGCTCAAGTTAAAATTGGACTACCAGGGCCATCAGGCGTCACCTAGCAAACGCTGAGGAGCGTTTTGAAGCACTGTGGGACATGTAGAGCACACTGGTCATCCACTGCACCCCAAACCAGCCCCAGTTGTCTGGACTCCAGCTGGCAAGGGGCGAGAGAGTGAGGCTGATGCAGCGCAAATCTCCCTCACTTTAATAAATTTTCATCGCGCAAGCCACATTCTCATCTCCCATGATTGGACTCTACAGCCATCTTCGAGTCCATAGGAAATGAGAAATGTGCTTATCTTCGAACACGAAGGAGGAGCTATATATATATATATATAGACACTCTCCTTGAGTCCTATTTGCAAGCTTGAATCTACTCACTATGTTTTTTTGGGACAAACTTTAACAGTTTATTTCTCCCACACATAGAGTTGAAATTATTTGTTTATCCATGGAACTATACTAATGGAACACCAGCTTCGAGTTTTTTACAAAGCCAAAGAGAGTCGAAGTGCCGTCGCGCATCTTTTTTCGCGCATGGTGCAATGTGGAGAAATCCATGATGATGCCAAAGAAGAGATTTATTCCCGGAAGTCACTTGAATGGACCTTCATTGAGTGTAAAACTTTTGTTCACTCTATTTGATTAGATGTGTCAAAACTTCATCCATTTTCTGACTATCTGATATAATTGATAAAATTTTATCGAATAAGAGATCGTCACAAAAGTTATTTTTTTCGAGCACCCTATAAAAAGTCACTTTTTTTATAAAAAATAGGATCTAAATTCCGAAATTAGAATTTTTCAGTGTTTTTGTGTTTGGTTTATTCACACTAAATCTGGATGAAGACCTTTCTATGGTTCCGCTAATGCGTATTTGTTACGATATACTTACTTGCAAGAGATAAAAATAAAAATAGGAGGCCTAATACGGTTTTGTCACTCCAAGCTACGCATTTCTACTCGTTTTTTTTTTTTTTTTTACTATTATTCTCGAAACGACTATAGGCACACAGTGACACACGTCTCGTGGGAAACAAAGAAAAAGTTTATATCTGTAATGTTGTAAATAAAATAAATAAAATGACAAAAAAAACAAAACAACAAACTATAGCCTAATCTGAAATCAAATAGATCTAGAGCTAGATTTCATTGGACGATTGCTATAAAATAAGAATAATTAATAATAATATGATATAGATCTAAATAAACACATAGATCTACTATTGGGGTCATTCTTAAATAAATCATTAGAATTACTTTTTCATCAACTGGGTATTTTTTTATTGCCAAAATATAATGTATTTTATATGCATTTATTAAAAACAATAAGCAGAAATGAAGCGTTTGACGCAACAATAAACATTCTACAATTCTAGTTCTAGATCCAGGAAGCTACTTCTCCAATTTAGTTTTCTAGTTTAATTCTAGTTAGATCTACTCATCTAGATGTCCAGACCAGTAGATCTAAATCTAGCCAGGGTCATGGAATAGATCTATAAACCCACAGCCGCCTACTTTTCTGATCACGATATCGGATATGACAGATAGCCTAGACTCTGACTACGACTCTACTGGGACTAGGCCTACTGTACCGTCTCTACTTCTAGATCTAGATTTAGATCACAGTAAAACTCAAGGTGTACATCCGACTTTAGCTCAAGAAATCTACTTCAAAGTATAGTAAAGTCACAAAATGTAAAGGATCATTAATTATATATTCAAATATTGACATTAAAAAAATGATTTGCCTAAATGGATCGAATAATCAGTCACTAATTTGACTAATCTAAAGTCTTTTTTTAAATGGCAAGTGTTATTGTTGACTTCTGACTGGTACACAGGTTGCAGAGATTTTTGCTTTTATTTTGATGACATGTTACGATATCAATGATATTTGAATAAACACAAGTACCTAGTGGAACAGAGAGAAGAACCATTTAATATAAAGCAAAGAAATAATTTATAAGATGTTTATAATCCATCAAACTCACAGTGGACTTGTGTCATTTGTGATGGCAGTTCATGCATGTACAGAAGCTACAAACTATATTACAAAAATGATTGGCTTATCTTTAAGCTCGAAGACATATGAGAAATATGCTATGTTTCCAGTGCCTACTCATCCACAGCTGTGACCTACATATTTTGCCACTCTAAGCACAGGCATAACAATTGTCTGTCAGTGGTAGAATCTGTTTTTTTCTTTTTTTTTTGCCGTCTACCCTCGGCAATTAATTTTTTGGGTGTATACCACACCTTTGTAAGTGGCATCCAGCTGTCTAGTTCGGAAGCTGTATGCAACCAGGAGCTCTCTTCTATGTCAGTTGAAGCAAGTCATTTCATTCCTGTTATATGCATATGACATGTTAAGCAATTAGGTTTTTCCTATCAGACAGCCATTTCGGAAAGTATAGGTGTATAAAATGAAACTTCAAATATCTGGACTTCCAGTTACCAAGAAAATAAGCTTGGGTTTCAAAGAGACAACACTGACATATCAGCTTAGATGATCAGTAAAATAAATAGCCACTTCAATTGCAGTCCACAAGATAAAAAGAAGCAATAGTGGCTTCAATAGCATTGATGATATTTAATTCACTTTTATCTCATTTTCTAGTATTACTATTTCATTGACTAAGTTATTTTTTTTTATTGTCAAATAGGCATAAGTATATGTACTAGTTGAACTCAAGGATGAAACTCCAATTTGATTAAAAATAATAATTAAATTGTGTGTAGTCTATATACAAATTTTTATAAGAGAGCAAAGCTTAGCTTACTTTACTATAAACTATGATTTTGTGTTCTGACACTACTGCAAATAAATGATAATTTATTTAAAGAATGCAGAGTTGGAAATTCTGTTCTGATGAAAAAAAATAAAGTAGATATTTATCATTCCTTTTCAAAGTTTTTTTTTTAATTTTGTATTAATTAAAAAAAAAATTGTTTATTAAAATTTCATTGTTCATTAACAAATTCAATACATAATCAGCTCTCAATTCACACAGATCACAGCCCATCACTTAAATGTATTTACTGTCAATTCTACAGACTACTCTTTTCAAAATGTTGCTTTAAATTGTTATTTGACATATAGTAAAGTAATGATATCTCACATTAATGTAGCAGCTGAAATAATGACAAATTTTCATTCACTAACTTGTACTGTCATTTATTATCAGACATGTTAAAAATAATGACCTGCATATATAATTGATTAAGCAGGAGCATCAACAAATCTTTAACAATAATTGTCTACAGAAAAACTTTATTCTTATCCAAACAATATACACTTACAATGTATTTGAACATGCTAATTTATACAAATCTGTATGGCCTAAACATTATAGCATATTTTGAGCATTGCATGAATACCGATTTACATTATAAAGAACATATGAAAATAGTGGACATATTTTTAAAATATCCATGGTAAAAAAAAATTAAAAACTAATATGATACAATAAAAGCATTAGCCAAATAAAAAAAAATTCACTCTATGTGAACTCTATGCTTGAACAAAATAATTTTGAAATAAATGTAAAAAATTTTTTTTTATGGTTTTATGGAATGATAGCAGTAATTATTTAACAATTTCATGATTATCCATTCATTTCAATATACTTAACTTATAACTCAGTAAGTTTTGCAATAGGCACTAAGAATATTTAATTAATTAATTTTTTTTGCCATCATTTTCTTAGATTTTTATTTTAATTTTAAAAAAGTAAAATTTCCCTTACATATCTTGCTATCTATGGGGCAGATGATATAAAGTTTATCTGTTTCTGTGCCCCTTGGTTAGCAAAGGTGTCATGTAGCCAGCACAACAACCAACCACCTTTAGAAAAAGTTCCCATTTCAGACCTCATAGTCTATAGGGCAGATGATGTTAAGGTCACTTGATCCTTTGGTCAGAGTGTCATGTGGCCATCACAACAACCAACCATCTTTACTTTCCAAATGAAAGTCAGGTACCTGTCAGAGTTGGGTGGACTCAGGGGCATCCTAAAAATCTCAAAATTAAAAATCTGAGTCTTCACAGAGATTCAAACCCATGACTTAACCATTTAGCCACGGATCCCAAAAGCGCCTGTACTTATTCCTAACTAATGCCAGATTCCTAACTAATGCCAGATATCCATTAGATCTTGGGGGACTCAGAGTAGCTTTAAAAATTAAATTAAATTAAAAATCCCAATCTTATTCAAACCCAGAAACTATCAGTTCAGAAGCCAATTGCATTACCAATCATCCACGGCACTCCCTCTTGTTTTAATGGGGCTCAGATTAATAGTTTTCTAGTAGAATCTCAAACATTTTTAAAGGTACTATATCCAAACCGGTTGGCTGATGACAGGATATACAAAAATATAGAGAGAGCTTACAATATAATATAACTTATTAAAATTGGTCCAAGACTTTTATTTTGCAACATGATGGGATTTTCTTTTCTGGTGGTGCTATGCAGGAGTCCAAGAATCTCATCTTTTCTCATAACAGAAAGTTATCTAGTAAAAAAAAAATACAAGTACCGGTATTAAAAAAAATTATTAAAAAACATGTGTGATACAAGTGTTGACCATGCTAAAAATATATATGTCATTAAGTATAATTATATAAGTGTGCTTTTCTAAAAATAATCTGTACCTAAAATGAGCTACTGAGTTAATGTGTAGACACTGGCATAGTCCTGACCTTAAAAGTAATGAATTATTACTATGGGTGAAGGCAGATATTTAGTTAATTTGATTTACATTGCACTCATCTAAAAGCAGCTATAACATATATTATAACATATATTATGATTTACATTTTCATGGAAAATTAGTTTTTAAAAAATACAAGTACTTCAGCAATTGAGAAAAGTGCACAGGGAAAAATTGCAGTAACATCACCTTACCTTTACGAGGTTCAACCAATCATTGACTTTTCAGGAATGCATGCCTTTTTCTTGCATTTCCAAGCATAACTGTAATTATACAATTAGGCATATTGGCTAATTTCTTTTGATAACATTAAAATTAAAAAAATAATATTAAATTGAATAGGCTACATTGTTGTATCAAACAAACAAATTATCAGAAATACTTTTGCCTAATTTAGTCTAACAGTTTATTCTACCGTAAAGGAATGGCCTGCATATCAGCCAAGGTATATTAGGCATTCATGAAAGATGGTTTTGCTTAAGAGTTTTATAAAAAAAAAATAGAGGA
>JADKLZ010000166.1:32503845-32519836 GCA_021533235.1 Biomphalaria straminea
AGATAGATAGATAGATAGATAGATAGATAGATAGATAGATAGATAGATAGACAGATAGATAGACAGATAGATAGACAGATAGATAGATAAATAGATAGATAGATAGATAAATAGATAGATAGATAGATAGATAGATAGATAGATAGATAGATAGATAGATAGATGATAGATATACAAAACTGTGACCCAGAGCGTCGAGCCTCAGGGAGGACGAGGACATTTGTTTCTAATTTTCTTTACACCTATGCCAGTCTTTCAACTTCACATGTCAGAGAAGCCACTTGCCTTTGGCTTGTGTAGATATAGATCTACTAGTTAGTATCCGGGGATTACAATAGAAAGGATTCTATCAAAATTTTGAAGGTGTTGATGATAATAAAGAAAACTATGATAACAATGATGATGGCAATGATGATAACAATGATGATGACAATGATGATGACAATGATGATGACATTTGATTATAGCAATAATCTATGGCCATATTACAAGATCTTCGGGGCTCCCAAAGACCTTCTTTCAGGGAACAGTAACAGGAAAAAGAAGAAGAGGTAGACACAAAAAGCGATTGGAGGAAAACTTGAAAGAAAGTATGGGTCATATAAAAGGTTGTATGTAAGGCAAGACCAGAGAGGAATGGATAAGGACGGTTGACGAATCTTGCGTAGTGCCCCAACGGTCCATCAGACTAAAGGTAAAAGGTAAAACACGAACATTGTACATTTAATTTTTAAGTGAAGAAAAAAAACAGTAGTCCATCTGTTAAGATGTAGAGCAGGGCCGGCCTTAGTCATAATAAACAAACAAAGTAGAACTCTCTGACTATATCTGTTACAGTACATATGCTAAGTAAAAGTAAAGTTCCCCTTTCAGACCTTGTGGTCTATAGTGCAGATGATGTAAAGGTCATCTGATTCTGTGGCCTACGGTTAACGAGGGTGTCATGTGGCCAGCACAACGACCAACCGCCTTTACTTTTCCCCAACTGATGTCAGGTATCCATTACAGCTGGGTGGACTCAAAATCCGAAATAAAAATCCCAGTCTACACCAGGATTCGAACCCGGGACCTCCAGTACGGAAGCCAAGCGTTTTACCGCTCAGCCACCGCGCCCACCATATGCTAGAAGACTATTATTTCTACCTTTGGGGAAATTTTAAAATGTTTTTTCTGGTCTAGTGATCACGAATCGTCTTGGAATCGGCGCTATATATGAATTCTTTGTTGATTTAGATAAGGAAGAAATTTTTCGCATTTAATTTTTCTTTTCGCAATTAATTTGAAGCCAAATTATTCACTTCCTAATGCGTCCAATTACTTAAGGCCGGCCCTGTGTAGAGTATAAGCTAAGTAGACTAATTTTCTTTAAGGATATGGTAAAATGCAAAGGGTTGAATTTACCAGATGTAACAATTCTTCTTAAATACAGAACTTTCTATTTGGCAAGTTCACACACCTTGACATCAGAAGTAGAGAAAAAAAAAACTACAATTACTTGCTATGATAAAAAGTCCTTCGAAAAAACAAATTAAGAGTCACAAATTATGCCACTGAAACACTAAAACACTAGTGAAGCCTTGCATAGTTCTAATGTTAGCATAAATGACGTCAAAGACATTAGCTTTGAAATACATTAATCAATAACAGGTTGTGTCGTGTAGTATTACTTCACTGTGATGTGTTTGTATGTATTATTTATGAACATAACAAATTAACTTTCCTGTTGGATTTCTGGGGAACGCTTTGTTCAGACAGTTAAGCCTACTCATAGAATGATAAACAATTTTAAAATATGGCAAACTGCTATTTCTTCTTCTTCTTCGTTCTCATTGTTATGTTGGAGGGTTCAGATCACTACACCAATATCTGAGATGAACTGCGCAGTGGTTTCCAAGTCAGGGAGCTCTCCATATAGTTTTCTTTCTATTGGGGTGTTTTGGGGCCAAACTGCTATTGATTTTCTTACTATTGGATGAGAAATTATTTAGTAAAGGTTTTGGTTTAGTAGAAATGTCTCTACAATGCAAATCCACTAATAAAACTAGCTTCCAATGGGGAGATAGAGTTTTATTTTAAACTAAAAACAAAAAAAGATATAAAATAACATCTGTCACACAAAGATATTTGCATCATTTTAAGTGTAATTTATACAACGTAAGGACGGGAAGTCGTTTAAGGAAATTTTTTTGTTCCTTATATAAGAAGGCGTGGATAAAGAGCTTGACTTCGGAACTGGGATCCCGGGTTTGAATCCCGATGAAGACTGGGATTTATTATTCCGGGATCCTTGGGCGCCTCTGAGTCCACCCAGCTCTAATAAGTAGTTAAGGAAAGTAAAGGCGGTTGGTCGTTGTGCTGGCCATATGACACCCTCATTAACCGTTGGCTGAAGGAACAGATGACCTTTATATCATCTGCCCAAGAGATCGCAATGTCTGAATATGAATTTTTTTTCATCTAGAAGCACATTTTACCAGTTTTGTGGTGATTTGATGATTATTTTCGTTCTTATGGTTATTGAATTCGGTGGCACCAAATGAATTTAAAAAAGAAAAATAAACAGAAAATATTTTGTTTAGGTGTTCCAAATTTTTCTATTGGGATACCGATGAAACAAACAATGCAATACTAGTACAACTGTTAAAGGTAGTGTAAAAATCTTGAATTCATACAAGAGAGACTACAATTCTCTTTTAATACTTCCAGACACTAAGTAGTTAAGTAAAGTTCCCCTTTCAGACCTTTTGGTCTATAGGGCAGATGATGTAAAGGTCATCTGATTCTGTGGCAAGCGGTTAACGAGGGTGTCATGTGGCCAGCACAACTTTTCCCCAACTAATGTCAGGTACCCATTAGAGCTGGGTGGACTCAGAGGCGCCCAAGGATCCTGAAATAAAAATAAAACTTATTACTCCCCTTGTCAAACAATACAAACACAATGCCTTTCAATTTATGTTTGGTATTCGTCGGCAACAGATCGCCAAGACAATGTCCACCAGAAGCTGGACAAGTTCAAACACACTTATGATGGACAGGCCAACCCACAGTCCAATACAGCCACCAAGCTCCGTCAGCAAATCTATTTCCTGTAGAATAAAGCAGTCGTTGTTCTGTATTGGTTCTAATTCAACAATTTTCAAATCATTAAATTATAAAGAACTCCTTAACATTTTACTTTTTTTTTACCAATCCCTTAGCCTTTTGGACCGTTGGGGCACCATGCAAGATTAGCCGACCGTCTTTCTCAATTTCTGTCTCAATGCCTTAGGACTTCTTTCAATAGCAGCCTGTCCTTTCTTTTATTTTGTCTTTCCATCGCTTTCTCTGTCTGCCTCTTCTTCTTTTTCCTGGTACTGTTCCTTTACGGAAGGTCTTTGCGAGACCCAGAAACCTTGTAATAGGGCCGCAGATTTTTAGCTTGGGTTTTTTTTTACGATAGTTAGCAGTTCATCATGGGGTTCAATCGTTACAGTAGCCCTGTCTCTAATATCTTGGTTGGTATACAAGTTATATACAGATTATATACAGATTGCCTTATCTAGCTAGTTTTATTTTCACATCAAACTGTTTCTATTAAATTGTGGCCGGCTAATAGATTCAGACTGGTCATGGCCACATTTTTATATGCTTGTGAGTCTTGCAAGGCTGACCGTAGAGCTAGAGAGGAGGATCCCAGCAATGGAATTGAGATGCTACAGAAGGATACTAGGTATAACATTCAAAGACCGCATCACAAACCAAGAGATTAGAGACAGGGTTACTACAGCGATAGGACCCCATGATGACGTGCTAACTACTGTGAAAAATCGCAAGCTTAAAATCAAAGACCTTCCTTCAGGGAACAGTACCAGGAAAAAGAAGATAGATTCAGACAGAGAAAACGATGGCAGTACAACAAAAAAGAATGGTCGGGTCTGCCATTGAAAGAGGGTCTAAACAAGGCAAAAGGTAGAGAGGATTGGAAAAAGACGGTCGACAAGTCTTGCTTATTGCCCCAACGGTCTACAGATCTTGCTTGTTGCCCCAACGGTCTATAGATCTTGCTTGTTGCCCCAACGGTCTACAGATCTTGCTTGTTGCCCCAACGGTCTACAGATCTTGCTTGTTGCCCCAACGGTCTACAGATCTTGCTTGTTGCCCCAACGCTCGAACAGACTAAGGGTTATGTAAAGGTTAAAAGATAAAAGTAGATTCCGATTATTGTGGATTTTAATGATAATTTTTAACAGTATCTAGAGCTTTATATTGAAAGATCGTAAAATGTTGATTAGCCTTAACGGCGAGATTTCAGCAACAACCTTTTATAAATAAACAATAACGGAACCAGAAACATAGATGATCAGAAACTGAAAAAAATAATAAAAAGATGCTAGGACAAATTCGTAAAAATGCTCCTTCTTCCCTAGTGCTATTAGAGCATGGAATGGGTTGCCTGAGCTAGCAAGGAAAACCAGTGTCTTAGCAGAATTTAGATCATTGACTAGATGCATGACGCGTAGGACGTAATTATCTTCTTTTTTGAAGTATCATCTGTATTATATAATAAAAGATATGATAATAAGGCTTGTCGTCGAGTCCAAAGATTAGTGAAAAATGCAGAATTTCCCGTCTGCGCAGCCCCATGTGTCGTACATGTTTTGCCACATCCAGGGCAAGCTTTGAGTTAAAAAATATACATCAATTTGCATCTTTAAGAAAATGGCTTAGAGATCCAATTTGCAGGGCTAAAAAGTGCACAAAAATAGCCATTTGCCATAAGAAAAAACAAAGTTTATCAACACTTCCATTATTCCTTTCACCGGATATACCTTGTAATCATTGTTAGGAATCTCTAAATTCATTTGAATTATCCAGGCCTGGTGACTTTGTTCTCAGATCGTAATGATGCAGACAACGTCAATTGTAAGCACAGATTGTTTGCCAGAATGAAGGACAAATGTGACAGTCTCTGGTATCAAGCTTTAGTTGAATTTTTTAGAGTGAACTTCTGAACAGCTTATTAAAAATATGTAAGAGAAGGTCAGAATATGAAGCATCAGTTAGAATTTTTAGCAAATCTGGGTTTTTTATTACAAAGATAACATTATAACGCATACAAAGCCCAACACGTAATCTGATCCTTTTTCTTTATTGAAACTGCCATTACTTTCAAGGCCTGAGCGGTCTAGGTCTTTTGCTGCATTGTCAGCTTTGCAATCGGTTGTCTTCTTTATTTTGTAGCCTAGCCCAACGACAATAAAATCTGCACGCTATGAATGATGATGATAAATTAAAAAAAAAATCAACATAGAGATTTTAAATTTCTAATGAAACTGAACATGACAACGCCATAGTAAATAAAGTGAGACCTGAAATAATGATTTAAACAAAATGCATTTTGTTGGACAATTGCTTAAGGTAACATTTTTAACAAGCAGTCTAAATTTCAAATCTTCTGTTTTAGATGGCATAATAGTACATCAAGCTAAATTTTTACTATGTAGTTTATTCTTCAAAAAAAAAAGCTTACACTCATAGCAGGCTCGTCTTTGAAATGATATACAAATTATCTCTGAAATGACGAAACAAAGACAAAAAAAAAAAAAAAACGGAGTTTTTTTATAAGTTCTTTTTTTCTTGAAGAGATATGTGTTGAAAGTTGAATTATATTTTAAACAACGGACTCCTCTAGTCTCAAATCGAACAAGGGTCACCACATAGAAATGAGTTGAGTGTCTGAGCATTACTTATGGTCAGACAAATGTCAACGTAAGAGCCCCTCTCGCCCAAAGCTAACTGGTTTAGGCCCGAGTTGCTCCTTTTAGACCTTCTGATGTCAGTGTCACTTGTTCCACTGTAATCACTAACTGTACCACACGTTAGAAATTATTTGAGACGCATGCTATTCTAAGCATGTTATAGGTAGTGGAGTGCTTATAATAGTTACCATTTCTTAACCCAGGAACAGAGATTAAGAGAAAGAAAGAGAAAAGAGATTGTAAAATAAGAGAATGAGTTCGTATGAGAGAATTATAAAATAAGTAAACGAGAAACAAACGCAGAGAACGTGACAGAAAGTGAATCCAAGATAGACAGAGAAAAAGAGCGAAAAGAGTGATAGGTTGATGACTAAAACAAGTAGAGATAAAGAGAGAAAAAGAAAGAGAGAAAAAAGAGAGTTAAAAAGAGAGATAAAAAATAGAGAAAGAACTAAAGAAAGAAAGATAAAGAGAGAAAGAAAGATATAGAGAAAGAGTAAAAAAGAGAGAGAAAAGATGGATAAAGAGAACGCAAGAGAAGGAGAGGAAAGAGAGAGAAATAAGAGAGAAAGAGAGTAATAAAGAAAGAGAGAAAGATAAAAGAAAAAGAGAGATAGAAAGATATAGAGAAAAAGAGAGAAAATACCAACAAAAAATAATGAAAAAAAATAGAGCAAAGAAAGAAAAAAAGAACAGGAAAAAGAGAGAATAAGTAAGACAAAAAGAGAGAAAGAGTCCAAGAAACTAGAGAAGGGAGAAAGACTTCTGGAAATCTGATTAAAGAAAGACGGAGAACAGATGAGCGAAATAAAATATATACCGGCAAAAACTAAAAGGCAGACCACAAATACGATGGATTGAGGACGCAGAGGAACAACTCAACAACTCACAGTTTGTGAATGGAGAGAGCTCAATTAGAGATCTGAATGTAAGGAGGTAGCGCCCCTGAGATTAATAAAGCTGAACAAAAGTGTCTAGATGTATTTTTTTAAAAAGTACAACTCTTACTGTTTATTTTGCTCTGACTGATTCCGTAATATTTTAACTTAATAACATCATGATTTTTTTTCGTTGAATGAGCATAGCCTTTGCCAGTATCATATACTAGCAGTACAGACTACGCCAGTTGATATTTGTTCCCTGGATTTATATTGTTTATTGTGGCCGGATGTATGCAAACGGGACATGAAGCCCTTTAAGATCGACACTAGCAACTGGGAAGAGGTGGCACAAGATAGATCCACTTGGAGAGAGATCATAAAGAAGGGGTCTTTGATTGCAGATGCCATACAACAGAAGCAGAAAGAAGGGTGAAAGTGCAACGGCGCCTGGTGACTACATATGCCCAACCTGCCATCGCAGCTGTGTATCAAGGATCGGCCTCTTTAGTTACACAAGAGCTTGCAAGGGGAAAAGATCGTCTCTAGAGACGTAAAATGCCACAGATTGTGGCCGGAACACTCATTTCTTGTTTTGAATTGTAATAAACGGGACACATTTTAACAATCAATCTTACATACTTTTTTAGCCCTTGAATTAGTGTTTCTGTTACAATAATATTCTACTTCCCGCCCTCTCTTCCCTTCTCTCGTTCTTTTTCTCTCTGTTGTTCGATCTCTGTTTTTTTTTCTCTTTCTCTCTCTTGTTCGATGGTTACCCCCATTTTATTTTCGTTTTTTTCACCTGCGTATCGTAATTTCTCCGACGTAGACTTTTGACTTAATTTAGAAAGACCCGTTTCATAAATGTGCCCTCAGCACATACATGGGATTACAGGCAATCATATTTTGGGCCCCGTTCAATCTAGTTCACGGTTATGGCCAAATTTTGACTCACGGTGCCCCCGCTACGGGGAAGAAGAGGAAACAGTACCTCATATCCTGTTTGACTGCCCCAGACTTGCTGATCTCCGTCTCGACAGGTCTGGGAAACCAAAACTTCTCGACCTGTATGGTGACACCTACGCACTACGCAAGAAATCATGGTTTCTGTCCAAGGCTTTTGCAAGAGAGGATTTAAGCCTCTCAAGCCCTCACTCAAATGGATTTTGATGATGATGATGATGATGATGATGAATCTAGTTGCAGTTTTACTTACCCGCTTCCCCCTACCCTCCCGCCAACGCCAACAACAAAATTTAGTCCTACGTACACTTTATGACTTTTCTTCGGCTACTCAATTAAAGCTGCATTATATTTCCATCGTCACTAACCAATTTTGTTTTTAAAAAATCTTTAATCATAAAGCAAGCAGTGTACAGTATTACAGTATTACACCAAACAACTGAATATCTTATTGACCTTGACAGTATGTTTATGTAAATTTGGAATTAACAATATTTGATTAATGAATACATATTATTTTGAACAAAAAAGTAAGGTTTTGCAATGTTATTATTCAGTTGTTTTTTTTTTTTTTTGTTATAGGGAGGGCATCAAGATGAGGTACCGCACCAGGCATCATATACTCTAGCTACGCCACTGCCTATTTGTTTATAACTTTTTTTAGATTAGTTTGTTATGTCATATGTTTGTGTTTGTAAAGTTTTTATAGCGCGTTGAGCCTACATTTTGTTTGTTAACAGCGCTTTATAAATAAATACAATTATTAAATCCAGGGGCGGACTGGCTATATGGGCATTCGGGCAAATGCCCGGTGGGCCGGTACCCTAATGGGCCACAGAAAGGGCTGCTAGCGCCACAGAAAGGTCCGCATGGATGCCATTATGTATTAAATTGTTTAAAGTTTTATAATATTTTTTTACAAACGGGGTCCTCTGAAATCTCTCTACAGTGTAATAGTAGTTTAATCTAACAAATTTCCCAAATAATGAAATAGCCTACATCCATGGACAGTGCTAGTATCAGGATTCATTCTTTAGAGGTTACACACAGATCAATTAAAAAGCAATATTATTTAATATATATAATATAATTTTTTATTATCTAAATATATAAATATAGAGTTCAATGTATGCATGTACCAGTTATCGATGCTCAAACTAATAGAATGATTTTGAGCACAGGTATTCTATAATCTATAATTGGATGTCCATCAAATGATATGTCATTTATCATTTATGGGCCTGATTGTATAGCAATGCCTGGGCCGATTCTGACACCCAGTCCGCCTCTGATTAAATCTATCATCTGCTGACAAATGAGTTACTTAATGTTTTCCAATATCTGTTGTTCTATACACAAACTAGAAGTTGACAAAGACGAAGCGATGAATTACAGATTCGTTCTAGCTGTGTTACACTATCTATCTATCTATCTATGTATCTATCTATCTATCTGACATTTTTTTCTTTACGCTACTTATTAAAATAAATTGTGTTTTTCCCTCTCAGATTATGTTTTCTAGTCGTGTTGTATTTTGTACTTCATTTTTTCCACTAGCCTAATTCAATAACAAATTAGATTGAAATTCTGCCGATGAGCCAAAAAATAATGTGTTAGTAATAAGACTCGAGCTCCGCTATAGCATATTAGGCTACATTAAAAAAGACAAATAAAGAAATAAATGAACAGACCGTAGTATCCATCAACTTATTGCATTTTCTAGTGAAAATCCAATTTGTTATGCTTAGATGGCAGGGGAAATAACATTACTTAAATCTCAAAAGAATACATCATTTATTTCCCTTCAAAAGAAGAAATTTTAATATCATAATAAACAAAAAAACAAGAATATTAAGATTTATTTGATTGAATTCGTTTTTGTCTTGCTTGGTAGATAGCAGCCACTACCAGGTCCACCATAAACTGGAAAACTTCAAACAAACTTATTACGGACAGGCCAATCCACAATCCAATACAGCCACCAAGCTCAGTCAGGAAGTCAATTCTCTGGAAAAGAAGGTATAAGTAGTCCTTCTTATTCTTCTAGTATGTGACAAACGTTACTTCAAAAAAGAAGATGATTACTTCCTAGTTCCTGTTATAACAATACCTTTTCTTTCGCAATGCCATTACAATATCTTTGAAGTTTGAGATTATAAAAAAAAAAAAAGAAAAGGAACCCTAACTCCGGGGATGAAGTGACCGGGGATGAAATGAAATGACCGGGGATGAAGTGACCGGGATTGAAATGACCGGGGATGAAATGACCGGGGATGAAGTGACCGGGGAGGAATGACCGGGGATGAAGTGACCGGGGAGGAATGACCGGGGATGAAATGAAATGACCGGGGATGAAATGAAATGACTGGGGATGAAGTGACCGGGGAGGAAGTGACCGGGGATGAATGACCGGGGATGAAATGAAATGACCGGGGATTAAATGACCGGGATTGAAATGACCGGGAACCGAAGTTATCCCGTCCTGTTCACATATACATCAGGTCGGACTTAAGCTTATGCAAACAAGGCAACCCACTAGGTCCTCCATTTGGCGAGGGCACTGCACAGGACTTCAATTTCGTAATTTTAGATTTTTTCGCTGCTTATTTTTGTATTTATTTCATTTTTTTTTGTTGCCACCAAGTTCATTTCGCCCAGAGCCTCTATTTATCTTAGGCCGGCCCTTTGTACATGTTCAATTGTTATGATTTTAAAAAATGTACTTTTCATTACTATTACTTTATTATACGGCGGTTCTAATGTATTTTTTTGTCCCAGTAAATTAAACTGTACTTCCTGTGTGTATAAATACTGAACTAATCATACACTGCATTGAGTTCTAGTATGCTCTATAAACAACTTACTGTCATGTCAGGCTCGTCTGAGTAATGCTCTACAAACATGGAGTCAAAGTAGATTTTAAATCCCACGAAATTTTCCCTGATAAAATAAAAATAAATTAAAATGGAATAGTATAAAGTACATACGTATTTTGGAAGAGGGATTAAGCTCTTGGCTTCCAAACCTGGGGTCCTGGGTTCATATCTCGCGTGGGATTTTAAATTTTCGGGATTTTTAGGGACTTCTCTGAGTTTACTCATCTGAAATAGGTAACCAACGTTAGCTTGGTTGGTCGTTGTGTTGGCCCTATGAAAGCTTGCTCGTTAGACGTTGGCTAAAGAAACAGATGGCCTTGACCTTAAGTATCATCTGCACTCTAGATCGCAAGGTTTAGAAATGAAATCTTTTCACTTTACTTTACTATTTTTGAAGTGAAGGTAGAGCAGACAAAATTGAGATAGTGGAGGGAGTACTCAGAGAGAGAGAGAGAGAGAGAGAGAAAGAGAGAGAGATAGAGAGAGGGAGAGAGAGAAAGATTTGGAGAGAGAGAGAGAGAAAGAGAGAGAGAGAGGGAGAGAGAGAAAGATTTAGAGAGAAAGAGAGATTCAGAGAGAGAGAGAGAAAGATTTAGAGAGAGAGAGAGATTCAGAGAGAGAGAGAGAAAGATTTAGAGAGAGAGAGGGAGAGAGGAAGATTTAGAGAGAGAGAGAGAGAGGAAGATTTAGAGAGAGAGAGAGAGAAAAGATTTAGAGAGAGAGAGAGAACGATTTAGAGAGAGAGAGAGAGAGATTTACAGAGAGAGAGAGAGAGAGAGAGAGAGAAAGAATTAGAGAGAGAGAGAGAGTAATAAGTATCTATAAAAAAAATCTTACAATAAATTTTGTTCTGACTGATTCCTCAATGCGTCACATCTTTCATTTGGCATTGCAGTGCCGTCACAGATACTCTCCAGTAAGTATGTCTAGTAGCGGCGGTGGCCAAGAAATAAAACAAAAATTGCTTATAGTAAGCATCTATCATTTAATCATTACACATCCAAGAAACACAGACATCTCTTCTCTTTTTGTTCTACTTTCAATAATAATAATCAGGCTTATCTTCGAGTCCGAAGATCAATGAAGAATGCAGTATTTCCCGTGGCTGCTCAGCCCCAACTGTGACCTACATATTTTGCCACATCCAGGGCAAGCAAAACCATTTTTTGCTGGTGATCGATTTAGATTTTCTCTCCTGTCCTCGGCAGTGGATTTTCTATTGGTCTCAAATGTGTATCCCGTGGCCTTTGTGAGTGACCTCCAGCTGTCTCGTTCTGAGGCTGCATTCAACCAGATGCTCTCTTCTATATCAGCCAAGGCAAGTTGGCGAATAAGCTGGTCTTTGAAACGTTTCAGTGGGGCACACCTCCGTTATGTCGACCACATTTAAGCTCACCAAAAAAGACTGCCTTTGGCATACGTTCGTCTTCCATAAGGGATGCGTGCTCTGCACAGCGTAGCTGTAGGACCATAAGAAGTCCATACCTGCGGGACACGGTGGGAAAATTCTTTCTTTTTCATTGCATTCTACGCATCGTACCACTCTTTGTATCACTTCCGACAAAGTAGTTTTGGGTGAATTCCCCTTTCTTATTTTCACTACCAATGAAACCACTTGCATTTTGATACTTTCCTAACACACTTTTAAATTCTATTATCTCTACGTTCAATTCGGAACGAACCAATTCGGAACGAACCAATTCGGAACGCCCCCTCCTGCACACAGATACTTTGAACCTATGAATTCTAGTAGACATTTTCGACCATATCAACAGGTACATTAATACGGTGATGGTGAATACAACTAGTGCTATGATTTATCAATATTACAGTATTGACTGTCAATTAATATTTCTATTGTTGGAGTTACTTTATTTGGAACTTGACTTGTCAATTTATTTTATTTGTTTGAGTTGAACTGTGCAATGTTTGCATAGAGATTCACAGAGGGTTGTTTTAATAGATAAGATAAGATATTTTTAATTGATTCAATCAAATGGAAATTCAGTTTGACTACAATTGACAACCTCAGCATAACTACTGTACAATAACAGCATTCACACATAAAAACACATGCACACTCACAACCAGCGCTTTATAAACTACACTTCTATGTACTTCTCGATAATGGCAGATGATTTTGTAACACTCTTACCAAAAGTCGGATGAAGGAGTTTTTAAATCTTTCTGTTTTAGTCCTAATGGAAAGGAGACGACCACTTCGTTCAGATCTTATGTAACAGTGGTTTAATGGGTGCAAGTTATATTTAAGAACCGTGGGTGATTTGGAAAGGCATTTTTCGTGAAAAAGCTCTTTAACTCTTTCTCTCCGTAATTATTTACCATATTATGGTGGAATCAACGTTGGAATCGTCAGTTAGGAGAGAAAGAGTTAAGAGATGGCAGCTGTGTTCGAGTGAATAATAATAATAATAATTTTACAAAATACTAATAAAGAAACAACATTGAATTTTATTTCTCTTTAACTGAACTCAACACTGGCAGCGTCAGAGAATGAATACGCGTTCGTTTCCAACATAATAATAATAATATATGTTTAGCAGTAGCGGCCTTAGGGGGTGGCAAGTGGGGCAACAGTCCAAGGCCCCGCCATCGAGATTTTATATTCAACAATTTTGAAAACCAAATCAGTTGTTATAAACTAGGACTTGTTGCTCAATATTTTCCAAGTATCTTTGTGATACCAACTACCATTTTAGCTCCTACCATACATTTCTGATTTCCAAATACCGTTCACTAAGAGGCTTAACAACTCGGACATGACATAATGTATTGTTACATCGTTAGAGACGGATATGCCTGTTAGCGTGATGAGTTTACAGTACATATATAGTCTACCATTACGGCTAAGGGCCCCGCACATGAACCTCGCCCAGGGCCCCGCGCACTGCTAAGGCCGCCCCTGATGTTTAGGCTAGACTAGTTGGAGTAATTAATTAACAATATTGTTTCAGAAGACTCACCGCTGTTGCATATGTCGGCCATTTAGTTGACGTAATACTGTAAGTAAATATGCTGGTACTGTGAAATAAAAAAAAAGTATATGGATTTTAGACTTAAGAAAAAAAACATAACTGCTTAAATTTCAGATTTTATATCTTCTATAGATATCTAATTACCTGCATCCTTTTTTACAGTCGCATGGAGAAGTGTCATCTAGTACATCTAGTAAACATTTCATACCTTAATATATATATCGAATATTAAATAAGATGTAAGCTTATATTTATATAATTCATGTTCTATCTAAATATCTTTTTCAATCTATCAGCATGTTTGAATGTATGTATGTATGTATGTATGTATGTGCATATCTATGTATGTATGTATGTATGTCGCATTTTGTGGCATTTTACGTCTCGAGAGACGATCTTTTCCCCTTGCACCTTCTTGTGTGACTATAGAGGCCAATCCTTGATACACAGCTGCGATCGCCGGTTGGGCATATGTAGTCACTAGGCGCCGTTACATTTTCACCCTTCTTTCTGCTTCTGTTGTGTATGGCACCTACACTCCAAGACCCCTCCTTTATGCTCTCTCTCCATGTGGATCTATCCAGTGCCACCTCTTCCCAGTTGCTGGTGTCGATCTTAAAGAGCTCCATGTCCCGTTTGCATACATCGTATGTATGTATGTATGCATGTATGTATGTATGTATGTATGTTTGTATGTATTTATGTGTGCATGTATGTATTTATGTATGTAGGTGGTCCCACCTGAACTTAGAGACTCCGTAATCATATCCCTATACAAAAAGGGTGACAAGTCTAACTGCTCCAACTATCGAGGCATTACACTTCTGTCGGTAGCAGGAAAGATCTTAGCTCGAGTGTTGCTCGACCGACTAAACCAGTCTTTAGTGGATGAGGTCTTATCTGAAAGTTAATGTGGTTTCCGAGCCGGTAGAGGTACAACTGACATGATATTTGTTCTGCGACAGTTACAGAAAAATGCAAAGAGCAGAACCTAAACCTGTACGCTGCCTTTGTGGACCTCACCAAGGCTTTCGACACGGTCAGTCGCGATGGTTTGTGGAGGATTTTGGCTAGGCTGGGATGCCCACCTACGTTCCTATCCATCCTCAAGCAGTTTCACGTTGGACAAAGAGGCCAGATCAGACACAATGGTGCTCTTTCTGATCACTTCCCAATAGAAAATGGCGTGAAGCAGGGCTGTGTACTTGCCCCTACTCTATTCGCTATCTTCTTTGGCGTAATGCTGGGTCAAATGAGGCAGCGATTGCATGAAGGCATCTACATCCGGTTTCGTTCTGACGGCAACGTGTTTAATCTCCGACGTCTACTATCTCACACAAAAACAAAGGAGATGGTCATAACGGAGCTTCTCTATGCCGATGATTGCGCTCTGCTAGCTAACAATGAAAATGACCTCCAGAACGCGGTAAACGAATTTGCCTACGCTGCCGCCTCTTTCGGTCTATCTGTAAACCTCGGGAAAACAGAAGTCATGTTCCAGAAGTCACCCAATGAAACATACTCAGCCCCAAGGATCACAGTAAACTGGCAGCCCCTTCGTGGTAGACCACTTCACATATCTAAGTAGCATAGTGTCAAATGACGCCTCACTTTCAAGGGAAGTTGATAACTGTCTGGCCAGGGCCAGTAGCGCTTTTGGACGCCTTCAGGCGAGAGTTTGGAAGAACAAATAGCTCCGCCTACCTACAAAAATAAATGTCTACCACATGCCGAGGACAAACGCAGAAGACGAAAAGAAAATCTAAACCGACTACCTGCGGACAATGGTTTTGCTTGTCCTGGATGTGGCAAAATATGTAGGTCGTAGCTGGGGCTGCACAGCCACCGGAAACACTGTATTCCTCACTAATCTTCGGATTCGAAGACAAGCCTATTATTATGTATGTGTATGTATGTATGTGTGTATGTATGTATGTGTGTATGTATATGTGTATGTATGTATGTCCCTCGTAGAAAGCAAAATCTATCTATCTATCTATCAATCTATCTATCAATCTATCTATCTATCTATCTATCTATCTATCTATCTATCAATCTATCTATCTATCAATCTATCTGTCTGTCTGTCTGTCTGTCAAAATACATACTTTTGTTATTCTCTGAACACAGACTTAGGTCTTGTGCATTTTTGAGCAATTTATACATTGAATCTCTTGTGGCTTTGCACTCACATTCATCAACCAAATGTTGCTTTTTACATAAATCATTACACAGCTAAAATAAAAAAAAAAAAAAAACAAATACTAGCGGTACAGTTTTTAATGAAAAAAAGAGTACTGCTACTGTGAATTTAGTCAATTACAATTCATAATAATAAATTAGAATAGAAATGAAGAAAAGAGAAAAGGAAGTTTTCTAGTGGCCTCTGCGGTTATGGCGTACTTTAATATTACACCAGAACCCTTACCCTAACCCTAACCCTAATCGTTTTTTTTAAAGCATTTAAAAACAGGAAAGACCTGAGTTCGAACATTCTATCCACTCTTAACTTATGGCTAAAGCCTCATCAAGCCGAC
>JADKLZ010000166.1:32519846-32542954 GCA_021533235.1 Biomphalaria straminea
AGCCTCATCAAGCCGACATTCTATCCACTCTTAACTTATGGCTAAAGTCTCATCAAGCCGACATTCTATCCACTCTACTAGTGAAGTCCTTATGTACTTAGAAGATTGTAGAGTTTCTATTTTGATATGTTATGTGGTTTTTATTTTCGAATCTTTTGATATTTTAATATTTTATAAAACAACGTGTAAACGTGATTTTTTCTTATGATTGAAAATGTAGGCCTATAGTTTATAGTGGTAATTAACTGCTCTTTATCAATATTATCAGGTGGCCGAGCCTTGCTCGGTTTAATAATTTCATAAGAAAGGTTATATACCCGAAGTCATTTTGGGATTTTTTTTTATAATTACGAAAATGAATGATACAATAGAGACTACGAATCTGAAGAGTTTCTTAAGTGTTCTGTTTGTTGTAAATGTAAATTGGTACGTTTAGACATTTAATTTTGGAATTAGTATATTCAATTATGGCTTTAGTACGAAACATCGAGTGACGCAAATTTCTACGTTATTGGGTAAAACTGCAAAGACTTTCTTCCAAGCCAATAATAGTAGCAGTGGCGTAGCATCCATGGTGCGAAGGGGTTCAATGAACCCGGGCCCACGACCATTTAGGGGCCCACACCTAATGGTGAAACAACAATGGGTCCAGGGCCCCTCTATGCAACATAAGCTCTAGCTTAGGGCCTCCATGAAATGCTTAGTAGATTTATACAATATCTGGACTTATATAGGGCCCCATATCTCAAATAGCTTAAGGCCTTTTCAACAATAAATACGACACAATACAGCGCGTAGGGGTTTCATATCGCCTGGTCTCATGACTAATGACCACTTGTGGATGTCTTTTAGTAAATGTACTGATACTGATACATGCAAACTATTGGATATCTGTGTCACAGGAAGGGGCCCATCAACATATTCTTGAACCCGGGCCCACTGGTACCTTGCTACGCCACTGAATAGTAGGCCTACGATACTTTTACGCTGTCTAGACTGTAGGAGGACTTAAGAGACTTGATATTTAATCGCTATGTACAATTACATATAGAACAAACAGAATACTAAAGAAACTCTTCAGATTATTTTACGGGATATGTGCCCTGCTCAGCCAGACTGTCAGACTATAAGAAGTTCATACCGGCTTTTGCCATCCATCTATCCCAGTGGTGCTACTGGTGCTACAGCCCATGGAAGGATACGGCCTGCTTTTACACATCCCTCAATTCAGATATCTCCTAGGCCTTTCGTCACTACGCCCTAACCCCAATTTTTTTTTACTGAGGTTTATAGTTAAATGAAAAGTGGCTGCAGCGTACGCAAACTCGTTGACCGCTAGCTAGATATCGCTAGATATGTGAGAAAGTAAGGCGTAGAGCAACTGTGTAATCACCATTTCCTTTGTTTTGGTACGGGACATTAGACACTGAAGCATGAACACGTGGTCATAATTTTACCAGCAAAATAATAATTATAATAAGGCTTGACATCAAATCCGAAGATTAATGAGGAATCTACACCGCTCTACGCAATGGGGTCCATTCACCAAACGTACACAAACAACATTTTCTCTATATGTTCTATACAAATTACACAATCCGTATGTGTGTCACGTGATCCGTATTTTTCACTATTTTATCAATATTATGACGTGGCTAAATTTGTTTATTTACATTTGGTGAATGGACCCCATTAAAGTGTAAACAATTTATTAAGCACTAAAAACGCAATAACTAATCATACATCGGTACATTTAATTTCATGACTTTCCTTCCATAGTTCTATAATAAATCAATCTTCAATAAGATGGTGCGCAAATGTTTAATTAGGTCCATTAATACTTTAAAACTCGTTCTTGTTTGCATTGTAGTAAGGTAAGCCTAGTGACGTAAGCAGCGTTTTTCCCGTTTACGTCATGGAAAACTTTCATTCATAAATTCTCCATGTCATTCATAAAACCTTCAAACCAAAATAAATTTTTCGATAATGAGACATTTTTCAAACCGATATAACGGTCAAACTCGAGTTTTCCCGATGTGGCCAATGAGTTGAGAATTTTTTTCTCACTAACATTTAGATACATTGAAATTTTAAAGAAAATCGTTAGAGCCGTTTTCGAAATAGAAGATATATATATATATACAAGAATTGCTCGCTTAAGAGTATAATATCAGGTGGCCGAGCGTTGCTCGGTTAAATAAATGCCCTTCCCAGCCTGACTGTCGGACAATAAAAAGTTCATACCGGCTTTTGCCATCCATCCATCCCAGTGGTGCTACAGCCCGTGGTCTGCTTTTAGTTTTACACATCCCTTCATTCATATCTCTAAACGCGTTCTTGTTTGCAAAGAAGTACACTATAGTAAGCCTAGTGACGTAAGCAGTGTTTTTCCCGTTTACGTCATGGAAAACTTTCATTCATAAATTGGAAAACTTTCATTCATAAATTATTCTAACCAAAATTAAATTGAGACATTTTCATATCGAAATAACGGTCGAACTCGAGTTTTCCCGATGTGGCCAATGAGTTCAGAATTTTTTTCTCACTAATACGCACATACCTTGAAATTTTAAAGAAAATCATTAGAGCCGTTTTCGAAATAAAATTTATATATATATAAATATATATATATATATACAAGAATTGCTCGCTTAATAGTATAATATCAGGTGGCTGAGCCTTGCTCGGTTTAATAATTTCATAAGAAAGGTTATATACCCGAAGTCATTTTGGGATTTATTTTATAATTACGAAAATGAACGATCGGATAAAGACTACGAATCTGAAGAGTTTCTTAAGTGTTCTGTTTGTTCTAAATGTAAATTGGTACGTTCAGACATTTAATTTTGGAATTAGTATATTCAATTATGGCTTTAGTACGAAACATCGAGTGACGCAAACTTCTACGTTATTGGGTAAAACTGCAAAACTTTCTTCCAAGCCAATAATAGTAGGCCTACGATACTATTACGCTGTCTAGACTTTAGGAGGACTTAAGAGACTTGATGTTTAATCACCATGTACAATTCCATATAGAACAAACAGAACACTAAAGAAACTCTTCAGATTATTTTACGGGATATGTGCCCTGTTCAGCCAGACTGTCAGACTATAAGAAGTGCATACCGGCTTTTGCCATCCATCTATCCCAGTGGTGTTACTGGTGCTACAGCCCATGGAAGGATATGGCCTGCTTTTACACATCCCTCCATTCAGATATCTCCTAGGCCTTTCGTCACCACGCCCTAACCCCAAGTTTTTTACTGAGGTTATAGTTAAATCAAAAGTGGCTGCAGCGTACGCAAACTCGTTGACCGCTAGCTAGATATCTTGTTCAGTGTGAGAAAGTATAAGGCATAGAGCAACTGTGTAATCACCATTTCCTTTGTCATGTACGGGACATTAGACACTGAAGCATGAACACATGGTCATAATTTTACCAGCAAAATAATAGTTATAATAAGGCTTGACATCAAATCCGAAGATTAATGAGGAATCTACACCGCTCTACGCAATTAAAGTGTAAACAATATTAAGCACTTAAAACGCAATAACTAATCATACATCGGTACATTTAATTTCATGACTTTCCTTCCATAGTTCTATAATAAATCAATCTTCAATAAGATGGTGCGCAAATGCTTAATTAGGTCCATTGATATTTTAAAACTCGTTCTTGTTTGCATTGTACTAAGGTAAGCCTAGTGACGTAAGCAGCTTTTTTCCCGTTTACGTCATGAAAAACTTTCATTCATAAATTGGAAAACTTTCATTCATAAATTCTCCATGTCATTCATAAAACCTTCAAATCAAAATAAATTTTTCGATAATGAGACATTTTTCAAACCGATATAACGGTCAAACTCGAGTTTTCCCGATGTGGCCAATGAGCTGAGAATTTTTTTCTCACTAACATTTAGATACGTTGAAATTTTAAAGAAAATCGTTAGAGCCGTTTTCGAAATAGAAGAAATATATATATATACAAGAATTGCTCGCTTAAGAGTATAGATAGGATATATATATAAATATATATATACAAGAATTGCTCGCTTAATAGTATAGGATATATATATAAATATATATATATATATATACAAGAATTGCTCGCTTAATAGTATAGGATAGGATACACATACTTACATAATAAGAGTATGCATAATTATAGTTTCGAAGATATTCCTGGTCTCTATCTTCAACGCAGTCTCCATATGGCCAGGGCAAAGAAGTGATTTCTGTCTTGCAATGGTTAGAAAAAGAAACGTTTTATAATTTTTATTTATGTACAGTAAGTTATCTAAAAACATTTAAACTTTTCAATCCATTTAGTGTTAACAAAAAACCTTTTTAGTAGAAAAAAAATATACGTATGTATGTGTTAAGGCTACACACAAAATCTAGGCTGCAAGTGATAGTCTAGCTTCTAGAGTCTACCCCGAGTCTCAGTGTGGATTCAGGAGTGGTAGATCCACTATAGACATGATATCTTCTCTACGACTACTGCAGGAGAAATTCAGAGAGAGAGACAGACCCCTTTACATTGTTTTTGTTGATTTGACTAAAGCCTTTGATATGGTCAGCAAAAGTGTCCTTTTCAAACTTCTAAGGAAAATAGATTGCCCTCCCAAACTGCTGAGGTTCATTGAGTGCTTCCATGAGAAAACTAAATGCACTGTCAAATTTAATGGCGCCCAATCATCACCTTTTGAGGTTTGCAGTGGTGTCAAGCAGGGATCTGTGCTCGCACCCACTCTGTTTGGCATATTCTTCTCCTGTCTACTGCATTACGCATACAACGACATAAACGAAGGTGTGTTTCTCCATACAAGATCCTCTGGAAAACTATTCAATGTTTCAAGGCTGCGGGCTATAACCAAGGTCAGGAGGTTACTCATCAGGGAACTCCTGTATGCTGATGATACAGCTATCAGCTATTGTGGCTGATTCTGATACCCAGCTACAGTCCCTAGCTGACAAACTATCTGCTGCTTGCCAGAAGTTCGGCTTAAACATCAGTCAGAGCAAGACTAAGATACTTGTACAAAACACAAATGCTGCAACTCAAATAAGCATTAATGGCCAACCATTAAAGATTGTAGATCACTTCTGTTACCTTGGCTCCATCATATCCAACAACACTCTACTGGATAACGACATTAACAACAGGATAGCCAAGGCAATGGCCATCATGTCACAGTTGCAGAAAAGAGTCTGGGACAACATATTGCTGACTAACAGTACTAAAGCTCTAGTCTACCGGACACGTGTATTGAGCACCTTGCTATACGGAAGTGAAACGTGATCTCATGGCAGGGAAAAAAGCTGAATGTCTTCCACCTCAGATGCCTAAGGCGGATCTTTAAAATAAGGTGGCAAGATAAGATAACCAATGAGGAAGTGCTACGAAGAGCAGGTTGCCAGGACATCCGCTCTGTTATCAGCAGCAGACGCCTTGGCTGGCTTGGCCACGTTCGTAGAATGCCAGTAGCTCGACTCCCACAGGATATTCTGTATGGCGATCTAATAGAAGGCAAAAGAGCCGCTGGTCGCCCACTCTTACGTTATACAGATGTATGCAAACGGGACATGAAGCTCTTTAAGATCGACACCAGCTACTTGGATGAGGTGGCACTGGATAGACCCACATGGAGAGAGAGCATAAAGGAGGGGTCTTTGATTGCAGATGCCATACATCTTTAAATTGGTCCGGCAGGGTTTCCTATATGTATTTCCTTTTCTTTTCTACACAGTCGTTACACCACTGATACGGGAACTATGGGGATTGGGTTCAACCTCTGTTGCAGCAAGACAAGGCTGCCTAATTTCAATATCCTAGAATGGACAATGAAGAAAGCTCTTAAAGGTGAAGCGCAATTGGTGTAAACTGCCCACAGGTTTTGACGTAGTAGGTCAGTATTCAGGCCTTTTATAACGACTGGAATTAGGTCAGGAACAATGAAAGAGCTAGCTGAGTCGATAATGTGCATAGTAAAGACTTTTGCAGCATAAAGCAATTTTTAAATTGTTAGCTGTTTTGTCATTACTTTTCTCCCACTGGACACCGTAACAATATTCTCTATCACAAATTTCACCAGACCAGACTCATTTACCACGTACATTTATACAGTAAAAAAGTAAAGTTCCCCTTTTCAGACCTTGTGGTCTATACAGGGGCGGCCCTAGCAGTGCGCGGGGCCCTGGGCGAGCGTCATATGCGGGGCCCCTAGCCGTAAAGCTAGACTATATATATATATATGTCTTACCACATCTCGCTAACGGGCTAATCCGTCTCTAACGCTGTAACAATGATAATACAGTATGTCCGCCTCAAAGCTGTGGGCCTTATTTTTGTAACAAAACATAGAACATTACGTAGGTACTGCTGGTTTACTATTCGCCGCTTAAGTACATTATATACTGCATTTTAATTGTTCTACATTAACAGATGCAAATAAAAAAGGAAAACACTCGCCACTACTAATATTATGTCGCCTCTCTCACTCAGCAAATTGAAGCCAATTAGATGTTCTTTAAGAATAAAGTGTGCTATAGGAGCTACAGTGGTCCATTCACTTTTGAAGACCCAACTTTTGCGGAAGGGCCTTATCACAGGTTTTTATTTTTTTTTAATACAAACAAGGTTACAAAGACAGTTTGTGTGGAAACACAAACTCAAAATCGGCTCCCGAAGTGGTCCACCCAGGCAGATAAAAAGGCAGGTTTCAATATTTTCAGAAAGAACATCAGAATGAAATTCTATCAAAGACAAATGACAGAGAAGAATGGAGAAAGAAGTTGACAGATCTTGTGTGGTGCCCCAGCGGTCCAGCAGACCAAAGGTTAGGCGAAAGTGAATGCGAAGTTCGATGTATGCTTATACCAGTATGTAACCAGATTATGACACGCGATAATATGAAAAACTACTTATTAATTATTGTTTTAAATTTAGGTCAACTTATATGCATACAAAATAGATTTTGTTTCTCTGTGTAAATGTAGTAGTTAGTATAATAGAGCTTAACTTAGCAATACAATTGTAAAAAAAAAAATTAAAAAAAAAATAATAATAAAACCTTTTGCATAAACCTGTTTAAAAAGGGGTAATTAGTCATCTCCTATATTAAAGAGCTTCCAGTGTTTGTTACTATTAATAATATAATGATGTATTTTTCTGAAAGAAACTGCTTGCATAAGTGATTTCAAAATTAGATTTTTCGATTTTAGAAAAGAAAAAAAAAGCCGTTGCATCAGAACTTTGAATGGTCTAAAATATTATGATGTCGGATTTTCAATAACTTTTCTAGTTTGTAAGATCTAAACGGAACGGACGGACGGACAGACATACCACACAAAACTAATAGCGGCTTTTCCCCTTTCGGGGACCGCTAAAAATACTCCCGCGTTTTTTTTTCAACACTTGGACACGGATTTTCCAATTGACACTCTGTCTTTGCACAGTAGCCAATTGGAAAAAGTAAACTTAAAATGTCATCGCCAAACTTGTTGGAAGCTGATTTGCCGAAATAGCGTACAAGCACATCAATTGGTGATACTGTTTACATCCGAAAATATTATACGTTTATGAAATTAAACAGCCTACTGCGAAAATCTGACCTTCGCGTGCTGTCTTAGAACGTCTACCAGCGACAGTTGTTTTCAATGCTTTTTTTTTAATAAATGGATTGCCTAATTTTTAACTACTAATAAATTAATATTAAACGCTAAAATACAAGAAAATTAATAATTTTTTTTAACTACATTGAAAACAAAAAGTGAAAAACGCCGTACCGGTGTGACGAAAAAAATAGTCAAAAGTTGCATTTGTGTTACTACAAATGTAATAAATGACGATTTCATATAAAATTTTTCATAATGCAAAGAGTAGTTCAAACTTTATCACTATGCATTTTCCTAATAAAATCCTATTAGACATCGTTATTTATATACGAAATAAACGATTTGGATTGGTTGCTTCAACTTATGTGTTTTTATTGTGAACTGTTAAACGATGATAGCCTCTTAGACTCGGCTGTCTTTACCGAAACTGAACGGTAATTCGAAATTAAAATGTATGTTAAGAGCTTAAATGGCAATTGGTATTATAAATTTGCTGGGAAAATATTGAGTAACAAGTCCTTGTTTATGATCACTCATTTAGTTTTCGTAGTTGGTGGCAATAAAATCTCCAAGCGCGGGGCCCCCCTCAGGCGCGGGGCCTGGGGCGGTTGCCCCACTTGCCACCCCCTAAGGCCGCTACTGGGTCTATAGGACAGATGATGTAAAGGTCATCTGATTTTGTAGCTAACTGTTAACGAGGGTGTCATGTGGCCAGCATAACGACCAACCGCCTTTAATTTTCCCCAACTAATTTCAGTTACCCATTTGAGCTGGGTGGACTCAGAGACGCCCAAGGATCCCGAAATAAAAATCCCAGTCTCCACCGGGATTCGCACCCGGGACCCCAGGTTCAGAAGCCAAGCGCTTTACCGCTCAGCCACCGCGCCTCTACATTTATATAATATTACATAAAATTCAGTAAAATACTCTAATTACGCTAGTCGTAATCATTGTTTTCTTCCCTTACGATAACTTTCTAATTTTTAAATACTGGCGTACATTGCATAAACATCTCACATTTTATTAGTCACTCACTCATTTAGGATACTGTAATTTAAATGTTATATTCACAAACTAACCTTTTTTAAGGCAATATAGGTCAGTGCTCCTGCATTGATTGGAAAGCCATCCTTTTCAGGAAATGGATAGGTCGCTATATTGTGAAGCACTATTTGAATTCCTTTAGATTCTAGTTGCTCTGAAAAAAGCTCATCAGGCCCCAAGAAAAGAATAATGTCCATTCCTGTAAAGAAAAGATAAATGTCAATTCCTGTAAAGAAAAGATAAATGTTCAGTTATGCATGGAGAGTTACGTTTCCAATCTTTTACTTAGACATAACTGTTGAATACTTTTAAAATATACCCTCTGGTACGCGATCATTCTTCATAGGGGAATGGTAATGACTGAAATTAATTCATAAAACACATTTGTTGGTGAATTCGCTAAGTGATCTGTCAAAACATATCTTTGCCTGGGTACTTTTGTTTACGGAAAAATTTGCTGAGGAAAAAAACAACAAAATAGAAAATTAAAAAAAAAAACAACTGTTGTGATGGAACCGATCCTCCCTTTTCTTCCTTTGATATAAGTGCGCTTCCTTTTCACACGAAATATGCTTCTCTATATTAGACTACTATAATATAGTAACTTAATATTCTAGTATTGTTTGTATAAAAATAAAAATAATTATATTCATTGAAACAGTAGACCACAGAAACAGACGATCTTTAAATCATCTGACCTATACACCATAAGGTCTGAAAGGTGAACTTTAACTTTAAAAAAGAAGTGATCCAGAGATATTCTCAAATTGGAATTTTTCTTCATATTTCTTCTGATATAAACTTCCCAGTTGGTTCCAGATCTGGTAGCTTTCCAAAAGTTGTAGCTCTGCATAAAGGTTTTGGAGTCAATGTCTTGTTCAGGCCTCTTGGTAAAGAATGCAGTTTTGGAAGAAATGGCAAGCATTCTTCTTGTAATAAATAATACAGACGTTCACTCAAAAAAGAAGATGATTACGTCCTACGCTCATGCATTTAAAAAAGTCAAGTTCCCCTTTCAGACCTTGTGGTCTATAGGGCAGATGATTAAAGGTCATTGTCACCACCTCAAAGTTGGTGCCATTGAGAGGATACCCCATTTACTATGTTGTGAACCTAATTCACTACCAATGTTGTCATAAAGTGAATACTTTTAACATTGAGTGAAACAGTCAGTTGAGTGAGAGACTTAGAGGCAGTCACTAGAAAGTAGTTGGTACAAGCATTTGATAGAATTAAGTTGTAAAGTTACTTGTAATAGTCACTAGAATTGAGTGAAGTTAAGCGTAAGCCTGCTAGTGTAAGCAGCCACTATTAAGTTATTTATTATACAGTATTTTGTGAAACGTTCAATGATGGATATCAACTAATTATTCTGGAATTGAGTGTATCATATTTCTACACAGTACATGTGGTATTATTTGTACATACTAAAGATATTATATATGTCTGCTATAAAAGGAGTTATTTCATCATTTATAAATGAAGCGTGAACGTATTGAGCATTGATCCTGACAAAGTCTACAATGAACGTGTTATAGATGAACCTGAATGTCACCACCACGCCTACAGATAACGTATTCCTACAGTAACATTCACACAATATAAACCCAACGGTGACAGTCATCTGATTCTGTGGCACACGGTTAACGAGGGTGTCATGTGGCCAGAAAACGACCAACCGCCTTTAATTTTCCCCAACTAATTTCAGGTACCCATTTGAGCTGGCTGGACTCAAGGGCGCCCGACAATCTCGAAATAAAAATCCCATTCTTCACCAGGATTCGAACCGGGGACCTCCAGTACGGAAGCCAAGCGTTTTACCGCTCAGCCACCGTGCCCTGTCATGCATTTAGTCAATGACTTCAATTCTGCCAGATCATTGTGTTATTCTGGCTGGATCAGGTTATGTGTTGTGTGTACTGTGTATATTTGTTGCACTGCAGTTCACAATAATATGAAAAACTACTTTTTAATTGTTGTTTTAAATTATGTTCTATTTATATTAATACTAAATAATATTTTTCTCTTCTAAAATAAACGTTAACATTTTTTTAATGTAGTAGTTAATATGACTATTGTAAACAATTTTTGGGACAATAAATCTTAAACCGTTTGCATAAATGTGTTCAAAATAGTGTAAATAGTCATTTCCCTTACTAAAAGGCTCCCGTATTTGTTACTATTAATAGTGAATATTTGTAAAAAAAAAAATGGTGTATTTTTATGAACGTAGAAAAAAAAACTAAACTGATTGCATACTTGATTTTAAAAATGAGATTTTTCGCTTTCAGAATATAGGAACTTTCGGTTCCTGCTGTGGAGTGCACAATTTCCGTATGCCAAAGGAAATCGTTTTTGAAGAGTGTGACAAAAATAAATTTTGCCCACTCGAGGTATCACTCGGTCTAGGCATTAAACTAATTTATTTCTGCTATCTTATTTTTCTTATCTCCGCTTAGCCCTTATGGCTATCTAAAGCTATTACCTCCACCCCCTTTTTCTCTAGGCATCCGTGTCACGATGTAATTTCTTAATCTGACACACGCGCCTAGCACATTCCTTGTCGACAAGAATAAACATTCCTCCAACTATCTTGACCTAACATCCTGCCGCACCCCCCCCCCCTTTTCGGGGAACGGGTCAATTCAAATGGACCCTCTTCAAATCGACGCCTAGATAATGTCGTGGTCATCGGACCATCTTGGAAAATCGCGAGTTGACCATGTTTGCCTGTGGACGGGCAGTCTAGACACGAGGCGGCCCGTGTTTGCTTATCTTATCGATACACGAGGTCAAGCGGAAATTCTTTGTCTAGACAAATCAGGCAGTCTGTCACATTTGAAAGTATGTCTTTCTCCTTTGGCCCCACCCCCTTGCCCACGCGTGTAGGAGCAACATAATTTCCTATTTCTTGTCATTCTCATTCTGGAGAGCGGAGAGTGAAGACATATTTCTGCCGGAGCTTGCTTATTCATTTACTATATCAATTTCACATTCCTTTTCCTTACTATTGGACTGGTGGTAAGCTGTTATATGGTTTGTGTTTAATGGCCTCTTACTGTGTGTATTTATATATTTGTGCATTTATTTAGTGCATTATATTTGTGTACATATTTGTATGATTCTTATCTTGGATTATGTAAGTAGTCACTTTATGTATTATATTTTATTATCATGACTTGTACGACTAAATAGTCAAAGTCATCCATTTTATCTGGACTAGAATTTATAACAATTCTTGCCACATGTATTTAGCTCTTTAGCTACTATTAATTTACCGCTCGCCACGAGCTCACTATTATCATTGATAAATTCCCTGACCGGGAACTATCATGATATTTATGTAACATGTATTATTACCAAGTATATTTTACTCTCATTCCGTGACAAGGAATGCCGTAATTATTTATGTACTATATTCTATTTTATCGGCCTGTCGGCCAGATCACTTTACTTAGGTAAATCCATGTAAACATTATCTTATTTGTCTTATCCTATCATTATCTTACCTCGGCTGATCGCCATGATTTTAAATAGCGCACTGACCCTGCGCCCAGGATAGACTTGAATTATTTCCCCTTGTATTTAATTTCAACTTCTAGAGATTACGTTCCTTGAACGAGCCCTGTCTCCATTCAAGAGTGCTCTATTGTTCGGTCCCAACGGCCAGATGTAAACAATGGACACCTGGTCACTGACCATCAGCCATCTCCCCCCCCCTTTTTCCCTTTCATCTCGTCATTCTAGCCACTCGTGACGATCTCACCTGAGCAGATGTACATCACTGTTTACTATTTATCCTTCTTTAGGAGACCCTCCATTTATTGTAGTCTCCCCTTATAGAATACAACACTCATGTGTTAGCTCCCTTGATATTTGTGAAACTAAGTTATAGTTTCTTCACATCATTATTACAATACTATGTATTATCGCCCTTGTGAAACTTCACTATTATTATTATTATTGTCTCCCCTGATGAGATGTAATATTTTATTGGATTAACTCCCCTTATTATTATGAAACTAGATCATGGTTTCTATTTAATCATTCTGAAGATGTCCTTCATGAAAAGGCGTCTACCTCCCAGTGTCATCATTGTGGCTAAGTCGATCTACGAATCTCGTTGCAGCTTTTATTACAGGCTACTTCTAATAGAAGCCCTAACTTTGTAACGCGGATACCAGTCTGCTGATACCAGATCTGGAGATACCAGCCTTACTCACTAATCAGAAGAGTCCGACCAACAACCGCATGCCAGAAGATCCGCCCCTGCAGCTACGTATAGTTGGACTGTCCCGTGCGCTAGGACCGATCAAGCCAGAGCACCCACAGACAACTCAGCATCAGTCACGCCGATCTCGCCAGAGCAACATAGGACTCAAAGCTAAGCAACAAAGCCCAATGACATTCAGACCACTTGGTTCTTAAATCTTATGATGATAGTCCCATTTATGTAAATAATTAGGCCCCGCCCTAACACTGTACAGCTTTTTACCTTTTACTTATTTTCATTCGTATTATTAAACTGTACATATGTTTTACATAAAAAGTATTTGTTGCCTGCCTTCATAACACTGTGCCTGTAGTCCATATGTGCAAGTCAAGGTCCTCAAAATATCTAATTCCCCTAGACACCTAAACGGCCACCATCTTTGACCTACTTGTCACAAAGAGCATAGAGCAAAACTGTCTAACAGGGTCGCACCAACCAATAGCTTTAGTCCATTTGAATCGTCATCTTAATTCCATTGGCAAGAAAGAAAGGATCAGTTGCAAATGGTTTCCAAAAGATAGCTGAAGAGGTCTGATAACAACTCACATACTAACCAAAGAAAGGAAACCAGCAAAGTGATTATTGTTAGGGAGAGACTTAAATCTACTTCAGGCCAACTCTATCTTTGTTTGCGACACAGGTGGACAAATATTCGGGTCATGTATCCATAGCAAGTACTAAACTTTCTCAAAAGATTCGGGTTTAATACAAACCTTTGGGGGCGCGGTGGTGGAATGGTTAAGAGCTTGGCTTCCGAACCTGAGGTCCTGGGTTCGAATCCCGTGAAGACTGGGATTTTGAATTTCGGGATTTTTTAGGGCGCCCCTGAGTCCACCCAACTCTAATAGGTACCTGACTTTAGTTGGGGAAAGTAAAGGCGGTTGGTCGTTGTGCTGGCCACATAACACCCTCCTTGTTAACCGTTGGTCAAAGAAACAGATGATCTTAACATCATCTGCCCCATAGATCGCAAGGTCTGAAGGGGACACTTAATACAAACCTTTACTATTTAACTATATAGATGCTACGATAATAAACTCAATCTTTATTAAATCAATCTATACGCCCCCCCCCCCAAAAAAAAAAAAAAAACAAGTGAAATGCTTCTGGTTTCAACCGTGAGGAAAGATCAGGATCCTGTGAACCTTAGGCAGCTTCTAGCACAAAATGCTGTACACTGGCAGAAATTACTTGTTCATCGATTTTTCAAAAGAGTATCCTGTTTGTTTTAGTACACATTTGTCATGCTTGCAGGACCAAAGTTTAAGTACTGACTCAAGTTAAATAAACTTAAGGAATTTTTATTATTCTATTTATGTTTCCAGTTGGTAAGTGTTAATACTTTTCATTTTGTGTGTGTTTTCAACTTGACAGACAGACAGACTGACACCACAAAGCAATACTAGTTGTTGTTGTTTTTAAGTAACGGGAAGACAAACCAATGAATAAATTAGACTAATACCGTGAAGAGATCCCTCATCTTCTTGTAGGAAGTCTTTTGTATTCAGGGTAAAACAGTTTTCATAGTAAATTGACGAAAACGTCATGAAATGACTGTAATAGAAATATGCATATATATATTTACCCAATACAAAACTCTGATTGATCAAAAGATCTCAAACTATAAAACGTAATCACGGGGGAAGGTGATAAGCACCCACCAGTTAGATGCTCACTAAGAGACCTAAAAGACCACAGTCTATAAATAAAGTATAGAAAGCAATAGCACACAAATCAAGACTTCCTGTATTTTTCATACATATTTTCTTTTTTTTCCCCTAAGTCGACATATCTTCAATTAAATTCACACCATGCTCCGTATTCTGTTAGAAACAGATTAAAAATTTTAAAAAACCTAGCCTAAGAGCATTAAAAGGATTAAGTAATCTAGAGTCATAGATGTAAATTAATATATGGAAAAAGGAAGTCTATGTAACTTGAAAACATGTATATCTATTGAATTCGGATTTCCGAATTATGAAAAACTAGTCGACCGGCGGCATAGCATACGCCGCTATTTTGCAGGGCAGGCCTTAGGCACTGCAACATATGCGACCACAGTGGGTCCCGCATTTTCTTTTAACCCGTGCTAAATTTTAGGTGTATAAATTATTAAATCAAGTTGCATGAAGTGAATTCCTTTTTCCAGTCTATATTTATTTATGTCTATGCTATTTTGTGAATGAAAATAGTGCGGGTTTGGATACATCATTTTCATTCACACCATGCTGCGCCATTGGATCTTCCCATTTACTTGTTTTAAGTGAATTCATGAATAAAAAATACTACAACATATGCGACCACAGTGGGTCCCGAACTTTCTTTGGACCCGTGCTAATTTTTAGGTGTATAAATTATGAAATTGAACCATTTTATAAAACATAACAGATTTCCCTCTTAATTTACCAGGAGCCCCTTGGAAATCTCCTGAAATGTTATTAAATGCTATGCCGAAGGTCGAAAAAGTCCTGGAAATTTCCGGACATTATTAAAATCGTTTTAAAGTAAAAAAAAAATTCCTTTTGTGAATGAAAATAGTGCGGATTTTGGATATATTATTTCTCATGCACATCATGCTGCGCCATGGGATCTTCCCATTTGCTTGAAGTAAAGTGGATGCGTGAATTCATGAAGGAAAAAAATGGCTAATTGACCTTAATTTACGCGATATTAAGAATATAGCTGCACTCATGCAACAATGCTTTAGAAAAACAAATTTGAATGTTAATTTGATTAAATGGACTATAATTAGTATGTTCATGTGCTAAAGCATAAAACTATACTTGCGAAGAGAAGTTCTATAATCTTCTTAGAGTTGAATTCAAGTTTTAGATCTAGATCTAGATCTAGGAATAGAGAGATGAGTTACCTTTCGTAATCATGTCTAATTAACGAATGTGCGTAATTAAAGTACTTTCTAAAGTGAAACCTGAGAGTATACTCTATCTGTGTATTGTTGTTGTTCTAGTTTCAATAGTCTAACGACACAATAATGTGGAAATACTTTTAATATTATGACAATAATCTGAGATGAAGAGATAATTATATAAACACCACTTTCATTCACAAAATAGTGCGGATTGGGATGCACCAATTTCTATTCACACCGCGTGCGTGCGCCATGGAATCTTTCCAATTACTTGTTGCTCGTTTGACCTTGGTCTTTTGAGAAATATATATATAGATTAAAAAATTGCATGATCTTCAGGTCTTCAGGCTTAGAGATTAAACAAAACTCAAAGACATAAAATAAAGTACACACAATTGCAATTCACAAATTTTAACTTCATAAAACTCTCCTGTTGGCCAGTCTATATTTATCTATGTCTATGTCTAGAGTCTATTTCTTTGTTCGTTAGTAGATAAGACTATTATACTCTGTAGCAGTATTCTCTGAACATTCGAAAGGGATCAAATAATCGATTACAGTTAATAAAAGCATTCTAAAAGGACACGAAGCCTGAAAGAAAATGTTACTGTAGTATACGGAAGAAGGAATTCAATAGAGAATCCGGAAACTGCATCTTTTTGCTTCAAGCACTTACTCGCCCGATGGTCCAACGAAATGTTTGCGATATCTAATACTGTACATCAGTAATGCCCAACCATATTCGGGTTGCGGTTCAAATAAAGATTGAACATACGTGTCGCGGGCCGCATAGAAAACACACGGTAATGTGTTTGTCCTTAAAGAAGACTCTTCTTCATATTCTCCTCTCAGGTTGTAAGTTTTTATCCAGTGGCGTAGATGGGTTGGGGAAGGTAGGGGAGAATTCGAAAATAACCAACGCCCCCACTTGAGTGGGACCCCCAAATAAGTGTTTTTTCAAACATCAAAATAATAATAAAAATTTAAAGATGTCAAGCCGCCCCCCCTCGGCCTACAAATAATGGCTAATTATTTGCCCCTATTAATGTTGTGATCATTCTACACGTTGCCTCCGTCACTTTTTACCCAAAAATTCTCGAAAATGTGAGACGGTAGTTAGCCACTACCTCCCCGCCACATAGTAACCATGGCATGAAGGAGCTCGATGACCAATAAGGGTTAAATGTGAACTATATGGGCCACTGAGTTTTTTTTTTAGGATATTTTACGATCTATTTATTGTTATTAATTTATATTTCTGATTTTTTAAAAATGTAGTACTTTCAAAATGCAACGATAAATACTACATTACTCGTTTTGTTTTATGTCACACTCTACCTCGCGAGGGGGCACCCAAAATCAAACTCTTGATCCCGACTCAATTTAACCCTTTCTACGCTACTGTTACAACCGACTCTTAATCTTGTTTATTTTCGGTAAATTCTTTTCGTCAAGCGGAAATGTCTAAGAAAGTAAAATAACCTTATAACATTACCGTTGGAAATATAAATGTATAGTTTCTTTATATAATTTTGTTAGTAGTAGTTTAAGATAATGAATAAAATCCAACCAAGAAAGATTTCAATTAAGAGATAAAGAAAGATACATTGTTTGATTTTTTTTTTGTGAACATGCCCTTTTTGACACTTTGTTCCGACGAGTTTAAGACACTTATCAACATGAATGACTAAAGAAACACATAAAAAGCGTAGAACGTAATTATCGTTTTTTTTTAATTAACGTATATAAGACAAACAGCGATGTCCTTGCGAACGCCGGTATGGCGGGGGGTATGGACAGTATAGATGGACGTCTTATGGTCCGACAGTTACGCTGGGCAGGGCAAGTATCCTGTATGGGTGACGTACCTACGCCAAAGGCAGTCTTTTTTTAGCGACCTAAAGAAACGCTTCAAAGAACAACTTAGGTGCCAACTTGCCTTAGCTGATATAGAAGAGAGCACCTGGTTGCATGCGGCTTCAGAACGAGATAGCTGGAGCCGGCTGGAGGTCTCTCACGAAGGCCGCGGGATACACATTTGAGACCAAAAGAAAATCTGCTGCAGAGGAGAAACGAGGCAGACGAGGAAAAGAAAATCTAAACCGACCACCTGCGGACAATGATTATGCTTGCCCTGGATGTGGCAAGATATGTAGGTCACAGCTGGGGCTGCGCTGCCACGGGAAATACTGTATTCCTCACTAATCTTCGGACTCGAAGACAAACCTAATGTAAGATTTGGTGGGGCGGATAGCATCACGTCGCGGGCCGAATGTAGTTTGGGCATCATTTCTGTACATTGCTTGCCGGGATAGATGGGATGATGACGAGAAGGGTTAGATCTTCAAAGTGTGCGGTCATTTGTTGATCGATTGGACGATCCTAACAAAAAAAAAAAAAAAAAAAGCTAGCAGAAGTCACTCTAATAAGCAAAACGTGCCGAAATGTACAAATTCCAGTGTGTGTGTTTGTTGGGTGTGTGTGTGTGTGTGGTCGAAAAGCAGCATAGAGTATGGAATATTTCGAAATTGAGTTGAAACTTTTTCTTGTGGGCGGAGAGTGAAGAGGGACGTGTAAGTGATACTAGAGTTGACAGGCTTTTTTTAGGGTGGGGGGGGGGGCGTTATTTACCGGGTAACTCCAAATCAAATAAAAAAATTATCTCAAAGAAATTGCGATGCGGAGCGTGAAAAAGGGTGGGGTGGTCGAGAGAGAGAGAGAGAGAAGGCGGCGAGTCATTTCATTTCATTGTAACAGAGGCAATGGTCCACGGGCTTACAAGTTTGTTAAAGGGTTCGATAAAATTTGGTCCGTATATTGGAAGCTTAAAAATAAAGGGCAAATGAATGTTTTAACCATAATAATAATAATAATAATAATAATAATAGGCTTGTCTTCGAATCCGAAGATTAGTAAGGAATACAGTGTTTCCCGTGGCTGTGCAGTCCCAGCTGTGACCATAGCAACCATCATAAAGCCTGGGAACAAATCAACGGCAGCGTGTAATGCTAGTTACTTATAAAGTATAAAGTCAGCTAACAGATGTTTTAAGTATTGTATGTGATGGACGAAATAAACAAACATGTTTTAACCATATTTATTTCAGAATTACGTAGAATAAGAACTACAAACCTTTTATCGCATGGCTTATGGGCTACTATGCACTGGAAAAGAATTTTCTCTAGATGTTGGCCAACAAAACCTCGTGTCTCCCTTATATAGAAAGAAAACAAGTTTCAACAACTTTTTACCTCGTCTTCCCATCAATCCTTTAAAATAAATATGTCAAAAAAATACAATCAACGAAATTTTAGTTTAAGCATTTATATTTTCTATTGTCAAACGTTAAATCTAAATGTATCTTTTATAAAGGTTACAAAGACAGTTAGTGTGAAAACACAAACTCAGAACTGGCCCCCGAAGTGGTCCAGCCAGACAGACAAAAAGGAAGGTTTCAATATTTTCAGAAAGAATATCAGTATTAAATTCTATCAAATGCAAATGACAGAGAAGAATGGAGAGAAAAAAAAAGCCTGACAGATCTTGTGTGGTGCCCCATCAGTCCTTCAGACTAAGGGTAGATGAAAGAAAATGTGAAGTTAGATGTGATCCTGGCCTAACTAATGTCTTCTAATTGAGTATCTAATTAATCTAATTGTTTCGTAAAGGTTCAATCTAGTACTCAAAGCCTCAAGAAAAAAAAAAACATTAAAAAACAACCCTTAAGTTTAGTGTTCATTTGTAGTTCAGGAACTTACCAGTTTACGCGATAATATGAAAACAAAACGTATTAATTGTTCTAAATTATGTTCCACTTATATGTATACAGTATACTAAATAAATTTTTGCTCTTAAAAAAATTAAATTTTTTTTTTTGTAAATGTAGTAGTTAGTATGAAAAAACTTATAGCGACTATGAATCGTCTTGTAGAAATAAGATCTGGAAATAATCTAAATCTATAATAGGAATGGTGAGACCCTCGCACCAGTGCCCCCTCTCTACGTAGCAGATGTGTCCATACTAGCGGCAAGTGCCGAAACAGTTTGAGATCAGCGGCGTCACAGAGTTTGCCAGGGTGTAGCACTAACGCTCTGCCGGGGTGAAGCACTGAGGCTCTTGTCAGGGAGTAACTTTGAGGCTCTTTCAGGGTGTAGCTCTGTGTGAGGAGCTCCTGATTTTTTCTCAAGTGGATTCCTGAAGCCGTTTCCCATGATTGGGTATAGCTGCAGGGCGGTAGAGGTTTGGATTGAGAGTTTTCCTTCTGGTGGATAATTAAACAAGGCTAAACTGTCCTTCTATATATGTTCTATTAAAAATATTCAAAACAACATATGAACAATAATAATTTTATTTGCAATTTTGCTAAAATTAAATGTAAATATTCAAAATGTGTGCTTTCAAATAGTCATTTTACGATTCCTTTTTTTTTTTTTTTTTTTTACTAATTTGAACTATTTTAAGACAATAAAATCTGTAAGTAGATCTAATGTAGACAAAAAGGTTCTTACAAAATAATAACATAGATGAAAAGCAAAGTGAAGGATACAATAAATGGGATCGTTTAAAGGGAAACTCCGATGGTTTTGACAATTTTATGAGATAAGATAACTTTATTGATCCAAACAAATGGAAATGTGTTTTGACTACAATTAACATCTCAGCGTAAATACTGTACAACAACAACATAGATTTACGATAAAGATGCACATACAAACAACATTCACACACACACGAAAAGAAAACATACAACACACTCTTAGCCAGTGCTGAGAAATAGACATCTATGTACATCTTGATGATGACAAAATGTTAATTTTTATGTTGGTCATCCAGGGTCTATTGTAGCTGAATGTTTTTAATTTTCTTCTTTCATATAATAATGTTTTCACAGAACTTGATTTATGAATTAACAGTTAAGTTCACCTGTCTGGGCAGTTGTTTCATAAACATGTCCCAATCTGTTTGCTCCGCTGGATAGTCTAAGACAGGGCCGGATTAAGCCAATTTGGTGCCCTAGGCACAAACCCACATGGTTGCCCCCTTCTGCCCGGACCCCCGATCCTCCACTGACAACTGGTATGTTCAATATTATGCAAAAAAAAAAATAAATAACAAAGACAAACGATTATTAACACACATGTTTGTACTACCGTCACTCATATAAAACCTACAATAAGGTATTTCTGTATAATAGGATTTTTAGGCATATTTTCTTTTTTAAATTTATTCTTTTCTTTTCTTTTGTATTTTTATTTTCTTCTTTTTAAATTTTTCTCTTTTTTTTTTTTTTTTGTAAGCGTTTTTTTCTTTTTATTAAAAATAAAATTGTATTATGAAATACATTTTAAACATAGAAAATTTTATAAATCACACAAAGTCCTTTATTTCAACAGCATCCAAACAATTTTTTCCAACGTGGCAATAATAACTGAGAAAGTCAGAGAGCACACATTTACATTCTAAAGTTCTTTTTTCTAGATTTACGTTTGGCAAAGTTTTTGAGTACATCATCAAAGTTAATTTTGCGCAACAAGTCCGCCTCAATCGTCAGCAGAGACAAGGAATGAAGCCTTTCTTGTTTCATTGTTGATGTACTTGGATTTTGTTGTACGTTTCAACTGAGAAAAAAAGCGCTCAGTTGAAAAGTTCGTGACCATTAATGTTCAAAATATGCGCAAGGCGATTTCTACATTTGGAAAAGCACACTCGATGTTTTCTCTAACTATTACTTTGTAGAGTTCTGCATGACTGAACGTGTTGTTCTCAGATTTTTATTCACGAAACTCATCTCTGTCTCAAGTTTGTCAACAAATCGCGTAGAAAGTAGATATATATAGATATATAAGAAAATTTTTCTCTGGCATTCAGTAGGACCTCAGGGCATTACCATCAATGACCACTTTCTTTCGTTTACAATTATGGGTCAAAGTTGCCTTATATTCCACACCTGGTGTTAGTTCTTTTGCAGCTTCTTCAAATCTTTTAAATTCATTCCTAGATTCATGCAAGTGATATGCTAGTGAGGAATACAAATCAGTACACGTTTTCAAATTCACATGCTCATTTTGTAGAGCTTGATTGACCCTATGAAAATGCTGTAACACTTCTTCCCAAAAGACAAGCATGAAAGCGAATCTAATTCTTGCATCTTCTTTCCAATGTTTTCTGCTTCTCTTCTCGTGTCCCCCTTCTGTGTCTGGTCTTCTTGTAAACATTCTAACGCTTCTATAATCAGACGATGAGACTTTACAATAGCTTCAGTTGCAACAGCACGTGCCTCCCATCTGGTATCGAAAAGGGGCTTTACAGGTGTTTCATTCAAAAAGCATCCTTTCAGAATCTTCCATCTGTTGGTTGAAGCTGAGAAAAAAGTATAGATCAATTGCACTGTATGGAAGAAGTTTACTGCCTCTAAATAAGAGTCAACGGCACTTCTGCCTACCAGATTTATTTGAATGGGCAGCACAGGGTATGTATATAGCAAAACTCATTTTCCTATAGAATTCTTTTCTGCATGCCCTTGTACCACCCAGACATATTAGCAGCATTGTCGTATGACTGACCTCTGCCTTTCGAAAAATCAATATTGCAAACTTCACATAAGTACTGCAACCCTTGCTAAGCCATACTTTCACCTGTGTGACTTTGCAGCTCCAAGAAAGTCAAAAAGCTCTCAATGGGCTCTCCATCTAACACATATCGAAGAACAACGCTTAACTGATCTATAAGTGAAACATCTGGTGTTGAGTCTACTGACAAGCTGAAATAACCGGAAGCCTTTACTTCCTTTAAAATTACTTCATGAACTTTTTGGGACATAATTTCAATCAGTTCTTCGCATATAGTTTTGGATAAATGAGAAGGATTTCCTTTTCCAGAATTTCCATATTTCGCAATGTGTGATGCTAAAAATGGATTAAACTGACTGACCAACTCCAGCAACCCTAGATAATTTCCATTCTGTAAAGATCCAAATTTTTCATTTGTCCCTCTAAAAGCCAGACCACGCTCAGCTATTGTACAAATAACCGCTACTGCTCGCCTCAAAATATGTTCCCAGTAACTGTACTCCTCATTAATTTGCTCTTCTAGCTTTTGTAGTAGACCCGAGCTTTGTCGACGAGTTAGGTATATTAACATGCAGTCTTTATGAATAGCGCTTTTTTCATGAACTTGAATGTTATTTTTCCAGTCACTGAGCCCATTTTTATCAGCCAAACTTGTGGAAACTTTAAACGCAAAAGTTACAAACAAAACAGTACAATAATGTGCGATTCAATATTACTTTTGCGTTTGCTAATGTC
>JADKLZ010000166.1:32543354-32553817 GCA_021533235.1 Biomphalaria straminea
ATCATTTTAGTGATCTTATAATATGGAAATAGGTTTTTAATACAAATATATTTGTGGTGCAATTTTGTAATGTAAATGATATTTCTAATTGTGAAAGAAATGTAAGTAAATTTAGTTTGATGCATAACTTAACTCTTGTTGTAATTCATCTGTTGGGAGTATAAAAAAAATAATTAAGGTAACTGTCAATTAAAAGACGATCGTCCCACAAACTACGACTCCATCTTAGCGAATTACATATATATTTTTCCCATGCGATTCTAGAGTTTCTTAGGCGATATTCAACAAGTGGAATGCTTGCTACCAGACAATTAGTGAATTTAATAACTTCTAACTTCTGGCTCTAGATTTGCCTATGGCCCCTGCTACAATACTTTTGGCCTCTTAATTTCAATTTGCTCTTCTGTTTTGTCATTCTTCTCTCGCCTCTGAGGCTGCATTGCCTCTGGCTTTCATTTCTCACTTGTGGATAGCTGTCTGGTCGTGCGGTACTCGAGTTGGTCCGTGATTTGGTCGTCTTGATGTTCCCAGGTTCTACCTCTGCCCCCCCCCCCAATCATCCTGCAGAAGGTTTGGACTAGGCAGTCGATTGTCTTCAGCGCTGAGGGAACATGTAAAACAAAGATTGAATGGGTCGAAAGTCGTATACTCAAAATCCTGTTCCTAGAATACTTATAGCATGATGAATGGCTAGATAGCTAGATAAGATGATCTAACGGCGACATTGTCATTTAGCTCATCGTACGCTTATCATTCTTCTATGATGTAACAATGTAAAGTGTGCTTAGATTTCTTCCTAAACTAAGAACTGTCTTGTCCTTTCTTTCTTTCACCCACTCACAACACAGTAACTAAATAAACTTTTACTCATAATATAACTCGTGGATAGGGATACCCCTGTTATCTGTTACCTATCCCTTAGTCTGGTGGACCGTTGTGGCACCAAGCAAGACTTGTAGACCGTCCTTCTCGATTCCTCTCTATCCTTTGCCCTGATTAGAACTTCTTTCAGTGGTAGGCCCGTCCATTCTTTAATGTTGTCTTCCCATCGCTTTCTCTGTCTGCCTCTTCTTCTTTTTCCTGGTACTGTTCCCTGGAGGAAGGTCTTTGCGAGTCCCGAGATCTTGTTATATGGCCATAGATTTTGAGCTTGCGTTTTTTTTTCACAGTAGTTAGCAACTTATCATGGGGTCCGATCGCTGCAGTGACCCTATCTCTAATCTCCTGCGATACTTACATAATAATCACAAATAGACACAAATTACCCAAGCCAGCGCTAGACTAGCGCTCAACCCTGAAGAGTGGCGACGTTTTGAGACACTAAGCAAGGAAATGTTTTTCTCTTACGGGATAGACTTGAGATTCTTGACTGGAGGGGAATCCGTCATTAAATTCCAATACATGTATTTGCGTAGTCTAATCTTTATTCAACATTATTTTATCAGATTATGGGAGAAATCGAAGGAAGATAAGATCTGCACGAGAAACTACAGTGGAAATGAAGTCAATGGCAACATGATCCCAAAAAGAAACGGATTGATGAATAATTAATTTGTCTATCTTTCATTCTTGTCAATTGCAATGAATTTGGCTAGATCATTGATGTCCGCAATACGGCCCGCGGCCAGATCCGAGCCAACATATTTGATTTGTAAATAAAGGGTGGCTTTTAATTTAAATAGAAACATATAAACGCCATTATAAAACAACAATGACGGTATTCTTGGTTTGAGCAGCGAATAAAATTTTGTTAGACTAGAGATTGAAGGGTCGATGTCATTCGATGGTAATATTTAGCAAAAAGAGACAAGAAAAGGAGTCGTTGGTAAAGCTATCTTCAATGTTGCTCATATTTTAAGTAGAGAGATTAAGCCATTTTCTGAAGAGGGAAAAAAAAACTTCATATATCCAATTCCTTAATGTAAGTATCCTTATGGATAATAAAGGTTATTATTAGGCCTATTATTTTGTTAGAAAAGAACGAGTATTCTTTCTCTGGCGGAGCCAGGGACGAGTTTCGTTAAAGGGAGACAAAATTCATTGTATTCCCTTTATCAGTTTCCACTGAGGAATTTTCTGGTGATGCGGCAGGTCTGCAGCAGTACCGCCCTCTGACAGGCAACCAGAATGTTCCTAGGAATGCCTAGAGCCTTGAAGGTATATGTGAGGTCAGTTGTTATTATACCCTCGGTTGATATGACAATGGGTTATATTGTTATTATTATTATTATTAAGTAGGACTCCTAGATCCCTGGTTTCTAATCAAATAGTTTCAAATTAAGCTAAATTTCATTTCTTTTTTGTACCATTTCGTTCATGTGGCCCGCAACACGAGTGTCAGAAATTAAAATGGCCCGAGGGTCAAATTAGGTTGGGCATCACTGGGCAAGATGATCGCAAGGTCTGAAAGGGAAATCTTACAGTAGTTTCCTTCAAGATGTTTTTATATAATGATATTATTTGTCTCTTCATAGACTTGTTGTTACGTTTTTTTGCCTCTGTGCTTTGTGTGTGTGTGTTGTTTTTTTTTCTGTGTTAAGTGTTTACTTATAATATAATGTGAAACAATATTTAAAACGCTTTAATTGTTACCTTTGGATTTCGTTCTGGATTCCTGTTACAAAATGTTACAAATGGAAGATTAACTTTCTCTTCGAAGACTCGCTCCACAGTAGTCTTTGTTTTATAACTTAAATACTTGTCTATGACACTGGGAAAAAATTCTTTTTTATCAAATTGGAGCAAGTCTTTTCTCCTAGCTAAATATCAGTTATTAAGAGTAACACAAAAAAACTAAAACATATTACTTCCATTTATCTTATTCATGGTAAACCAATAACACACTAAAAAAGCAAAATACCTAGGTGTTATAATAATCGAAAACTGTCATGGAATCACCATATTGATGAAACTATCAAAAAGGGTTTATTAAATTAAATTTCTATAAATCAAATCAGAACATAAAAGTAACCTTGGTTAGGCCAATAAAAGAATATGCATGTTTGCGACCCATCAGCTCAATAAAACATTAAGAAAGTGGAATAGAGCAGTGAAATTCATAACAATCGAATATTCACATTTGACTAGAGTAACATCTTTAGTAAAATCACTAAATTTAGAAAGCCTTCAGGACAGAGGACTCAAAAGTAAAGTAGCAATTATACATTAAACACAGAACCATAATCTCCAAATACAAAAACAAAACTTAATAAAATACTCAGAAAGACAACAAGAAAAAGGTACGTTTCACGTTTCATATGCAAGGACAAATTTGTACAAATGCTCTTTCTTCCCTAGCGCTATTAGAGCATGGAATGGATTGCCTGAGCTAGCCAGAAAAACCAGTGACTTGGCAGAATTGAAGTCATCGGTTAACATGCATGACTGAATGCATGACGGGTAGGACGTAATCATTTTCTTTTTTGAAGTAACGTCTGTATTGTATAAGATAAGCTAAGCTAGTCAGTACCACCTGAGACCTACATATTTCGCCAAATCCAGCACGGACATAAGCGTTGTTCCCCGTTGGTCTTTAATCTTTTGAATTGAAGACATTACCGTTGTATAAAATGTATAGATTTACAGTCATGGCTAACGAGTCCCCTCCTGCCATTAAAAGCATATTGGTTTTGGCATTGGTTACCAGCTTTCGCCCCTTCATCTTTAGTTAAACAGTTCCGCCGAACTCAAATATCTGAATCACACGTAGAATTAAGAAGTTGGACTGGTTGTCAGAGGCAGCTTGAGACTGTGGCGATACACTGCCTGGGATTATATTAATAAACTTAAGTAACATCTCAGTATTTTCTCCAAAACTTGTTTAATAATATTTCTACAACTTTATTATATAAATAACTTCTCAATTCTAATCTTAAAGACACACAAAACTTCACTTATAATAACTTCAATTCATGTAACTTCAAATAATATTACTTCAACTAATAAAACTTTAATGAATGGACCCGCTAATATCACAATACTTATTACTCTACTAAACTGTTACTATGCGAGGACCTACCACTCTACCAAACTGTTACTATGCTATGACCCAGACTAACTCACTTTCAATTGTTCATTTCAGAATCATGGAAACTTCTCAGATAATTAGTTTAGTAACTTTGACTTTCTAGAACCTGACGTACGCTATTTTTCCCCTTAATCTCTTTCTTCGATTCGATGCCTAAAATTAACTTGTTTACTCTGGACTGCACTGGTTTGACCTCGATCTGGTAGAAACTGGTCGAAATAGGTCACAGACTCTACTCGTGACAAAGACGCATACCATTAGAAAGCACTTAATAGGTAGTGGAGTGCTTATATCTATTACCACTTCAGGCATTGACAACCTTGAGGCTTATAAATGAAAGTGCAAACACGCAGAGGCGTCACTAGGGTGGGTGTCACCCGGTGCGGTAAGATCAAGGTGTCACCCCCCTCACCAACGTTCCCAATTAAACCAATCGTTGTTTTTTTCTTTTTTGCGCAATAATACAGTTCGTTGATTGATGTTACACAAAGATAAATGAATGTCGATACCATTTTAATATTTTTTATTTTCTTTTGTCGCTGATATTTTATCTTTAATTATTACATAGATAAACATCTAAGATTTTAAATTAGAAACAAATTAAACATTAGCTGAACAAACTTTCCTTAGTAGACTTTAAAGAGCTCATACTGAAGACTTTGGAACATTATAGTGCTAGTTCCCTGAGCACGACTACTTAAAAAATAGTGCAACTTTATGAAAGGTATATAGATCGGTACAAAAACTTTTTTTTATCGTAACATTTAAAAGTCTGCAATAACTTTAGAAAATAAATACTTAAGTTTTCTTTTCTGGATTTCAAATTTGAAAAGTTATAAATAACTTTAAACTCAATAGGTTTTGCGATTTCGTTTTCAACGGACTGAATTGCTTGATTTGAAATTCGTTTTTCAAAAGATATTAAAAGTTGTCTTTTTTCACATTACGCCACGTAGGCATGCCATATACCACATAGGCATTCATTTGACAAGAAGCAGTTAAAGGTCTAAATATAAGGCTGGTAGAGATTCTTGTCACACATTTCGTTGAGTAAATGTAGTGCTCTAGCCTAGCCATCACTTTGCCAATAATTAACTCCTTTATTTGAAGGTACTTTTGTATTTTGTTGCCTTGTCCCTCAGGACATCTCCCAACAAGAAAGTCAAACAATGAAAGGTATATATGTATTCACAGACAGCTGTCTTTGCGCTGCTCCTCTAGTATTTGTATTTTCAGGCGACGGCAAAGATTTCGCCCCCTCACACTTTCATAAAATCGTTCTTTCATGTGTCTAACAGCAACACGATGAGCACACCAGCGAGTTGTTAATATGACACTCTATCATTAATTAAAATATCCGCACAATAGGTAAAAGAGGCAAAGAAAGAAAACTTTTTTTTCCAGAAAACCGAGAAAAATGTATTTTATAACAATGTTCTGATTAAAATTTTTGACCAAATAGCTACAAAAAATGGTGTGCACATCGATTCAAGTTACTTTTCTGTTCTTGATTAATACTGTCTGCAATCCTGCGTGAATTGTTAACGTTGTAGCTGCAATACCAAGAGCTGCTCATGCTCATGAGCTCATATCAATCTCTTTCCAGGCGTTTCTAAATTAGCCGAACTGCTACCATCAGCTTTTGGTCAACTTAAATGTTTCAGGCATTTGAACATTGCCATTTCTACTGTTAATATATTCTACAACTGTGTTAAGCGTGCTGTAATTTAGGATACCAAAGTACCTTGCAACATCTATGTCTCAGAAAAGTATATCCCTTAAGTGGTTTGCTAAATCATGTACAATTTGGTACAATATTGGAAAGTAACTTTTATAATTTTTGCATCGCTACCTTGCAATCTTATACGTTATTATTTCAGCACTGGGTTATATTTGGATGACATTTCCATAATCCCAAGAAAAAATTCCATTATTTATCAAAAGTTTTCTTGTCTTCGTCACCATATACCAACTTTTGTTTTGCTAGAAACAATGCGATAGTATAAGTGCAAGAAGTTCCTGTTTTCTCATCTATACGTCTATCATAGCAATGACGTCCCAGACAATTGTTTTTATGTAGCCTAAGTCCGGCTGAGTAATTGTTCCAAATTTTAAAACCTGATATATGTTCTTCTACACACGAGTTTCTCATTGTGGACATGTCTACCATTTATATTATTGATTTTTTCCCATTGAGAATAATTTTAGTCAACAATTCCTATGCTTCATGATCTTGCTTCTGTCACATTTTAAAGTTGGTATTATTTATTTATTTATTTATTTTGGAAAAATGCATTTTTTTCCACTCGGGTGTCACCCCCTAACGGGTGTCACCCGGTGCGGACCGCACACCCGCACCTGCCTAGTGACGCCTCTGCAAACACGTCACAAGTTTTCTTAGCATGACATGAAAAATGTGGAAAAACAAGATCACAATTTTTGAGCAGCTTAAAGATAAAAGCAGCACCGGAAAACCTTCTCCCAGAGACCCCCTTCCCTCACTGGTCAACAAAGATTGGACCATAGCACCCTGAGCATGCCATAAGCATGAAAGTAGCGCCATCTAAATGCGATAATTATTATCTGTTTCTATGGCCAACGATTAACTAGCAGGATGCCATGTGGCCAGCACAACGACCTACCTTTACTTTCCCCAAATAGTCAAGTACTTATTAGATTTGGGTGAACTCAGGGCCGACCTAAAACTACAATAAAAAATATTTCAAAATCCAAGTCTTCGTCTAGATTCGAACCCAGGGCTCCAGTTTTGGTAGCCAAGTGCTTGACTACTCAGCTACTAGGTTCCCAAGAAATTAAATAAACTTGACTACATATGAGCAATTTACGGTAAGACTAATAATACTAAAATAAAACTAATACTTACTAGTAGAAATGATATATCGAAGCGGCGACGGCTAACGCAAACACCACAGACCAAAAGATTTTTTTCCGCTTGCTGGACGAGCTGTTAATAAAGACTGGTCCGTTGATGGAGGTCTGCTGAAAGAACTCTGAGGTAACTGAAGCGATTGGAGATAAAGTTTCAGTATCGCTTGCAGTTTCACACATCTCTTGAGTTCTATCCACAGGGCGATCTTCTTTTATCTGTGACATGGGCATCTTCTTTTTTGAAGTAACGTCTGTGACATATAAGATAAGATAAGATTGTGAGCTTGCATTGACTGGCATGACCTCGTCCTCTAACTTGTAAAAAATAAAAAGGAAAGTTCGATCTGTTAGGCAGATAATGTAAAGGTCATCTGATTCTGTAGCCCACGGTTAACGAGGGTGTCATGTGGCCAGCACAACGACCAACCACCATTAATTTTCCCAAACTAATATCAGGTACCCATTAGAGCTAGCCCTAAAAAACAGAGAGTGTATATACATGCACAAACTGTGGCTAAATCTGCCGTTCCAGAATTGGCTACATTAGTTTTGAAGACATTACCATTATATAAAATGTATAGATTTATAGTCATGGCTAACGAGTCCCCTCCTGCCAAAAGCTTATTGGTTTTGGCATTGGTTACCAGCTTTCGTCCCTTCACCTTTAGTTAAGCAGTTCCGCCCCATATGATTATGCCCCATCTGATAGATAGATAGATAGATAGATAGATGGTCAGAAAAACGCTTCGATTTCATATCTCTTGCAAAATAAAATCCTAATTAAATTATGTATATATAATACTCACGACACTAAACAGCAACTCGCTATACAGATTGTAAATATTCTTTAGACAGTGAGAACACAATCTTTTATCTGCGACAAATGTAGTACGTTTGTAAGGTGAAGGCAACTGCACTTTTGACGCCGCGATATGACGGCATGTGTTTATATTTCCTTACCAGTTACCCCTTACGTAACTTTTATGAATGCGTTTCCGTTATTCATTAGCCATTCTTTTTAATGCTAAGTGGCCAATGCTGTTGGTGAGTATTGACCGCTTGAAGATAGGTCTAGATCAGAAAAGTCTAGTGATGAATTATTAACTAGAATGAGATGTTTATCAATCCCTTTAACTCTTTCTCTCCGTTATTATGTAACATGTTCTGATAGAATCAACGCTGGTATCGTCAGTTAGGAAAGAAAGCGTTAAAACCGCATGTTTAGGTCACGGTCCAATGGCATTTGTATTCGTGTGACAAGTCTTTCCAGAACATGTCTGTAAGCAAGAAAAACAGGACATTAAGCAATGACTGGAGGCGCGGTGGCTGAGCGGTAAAGCGCTTGGCTTCCCGGGTTCGAAACTCTAGATAAGCACGACACTGTTGCGTCCTGTTCTGAGTTTAAAAATTATATGAGTTGGTCATGACGAGATAGCTTATAAAAGGCGTCATTTTTTCTTGTTGTTGCGATGTGAGCTGGTCCAGTTCTCATTTATTCTACACTCTGTTATTTTCATTTCTTCTGGGTAAAGACAGATACTCATTTGAATGATTCCGTGCTATTTTACAAATATATAGTAGATAAGTAAAGTAAAAGTAAAGTATCCCCTTCAGACCTTTCGATCTATGGGGCAGATAATGTTAAGGTCATCTGTTTCTTTGGCCAACGGTTAACGAGGGGGTGTTATGTGGCCAGCACAACGACCAACAGCCTTTACTCTCCCCAACTAAAGTCAGGTACCCATTAGAGTTTAGTGGACTCAGGGGCGCCCTAAAAGTCCCGAAATTCAAAAATCCCAGTCTTAATCACCTGGGTTTCGAACCCAGGACCTCAGATTCGGAAGCCAAGCGCTTAACCACTCGACTACCGCGCCCCTATAAGACCACCTAAAAATCCATCAACTTTCCGAATGGAAGCCAGCTTTGTCTTTGTTTCTATAAGGTATATTCTTCATTAGAGGGGGAACAACTTTATAAACAACATCATTTTAATTTTACGAGTTCTCGTTCTTTCCAAGTGTATATTTGTTGTAGAGCAGGCATGTCAAACTACCCTTTTGGAGACTGCTAAAAAAAAAAAAAATACCTCCTTTTTACAACTTATTGAACGATTGTTTTGCTCTAAATAACTAATGATTTAAAAAAAAAAAAGATTTTCTTAACCCTCATCCCCCCCCCCATGAAATCCTGGATAGTCTGATGGTCTACTAGACTTTCTCATCAAACTTTATTACCGTGACTGAACCAAACCGTGACCTCCATGACCTCGTGACCTCCGTGACCTCAGTGACCTCCCCTTTGGCTGTGGCCAAACTCATTGATATAACTGCGCTTAGTATGAGCTTTGTTGGGTTTGTGTGTGTGCGTGCGTGCTTGCGCGCGTGTGTGTGTGTGCGTGTGTGTGTGTGTGTTGTTTTTTTCCAAGACATTCCTTCAGTAACAGCACCAGGAAAAAGAAGGAGAGGCAGACAGAGAAAGCGATGTTACGACAGCATAAAATATGGACGGAACTTCCATTGGAATAGGCTCTATCCAAGACAGAGACGAATGGAGAAAGACATTTGACAAATCTTGTGCCCCAACTGTTCAACAACTAAGGGATAGGTCAAGTTGAAGGTCATTGTTTAAAAGTAAAAATTAAAGTTCCCCTTTCAGACCTTGTGGTCTATAGGGCAGATGATGTAAAGGTCATCTGATTCTGTGGCCAACGGTTAACGAGGGTGTCATGTGGCCAGTACAACGACCAACCGTCTTTACTTTTCCCCAACTAATGTCAGGAACCCATTAGAGCTGGGTGAACTCAGAGGCGTCCAAGGATCCCGAAATAAGAAATCCCAGTCTTCACCAGGATTCAAAGCCGGGACTTCCAGTTTGGAATCCAATCGCTTTACAGCCCAGCCACCGCGCCTCCAACATGTTAGAAAAAAACTCACACACGAAAGAAAAAAAAAAGAACTTTCCAAAATAAATAAAGAAAAAAATCCTATCGTCCATGAGCAGGGAGCGAGGTGTAAGGTCAGGCATGTACACCCTCCTAGATCTCCTAGTGGGAAGCGTGGTCGAGAGGCCAAGTGCGGCTTGAGCTTGGCTTGTTTGGCTACCTAGAAGGGGGCTCGAGGTTCGACACCCGACTCGAGCAGAGTTGTGTTTACTGAGCGCCCAAAGGCAGCACAGGAAACCAACTCCTAGAAACCCCCTCCCCCCCACAACTGGTCCACAAATGAGATTGGACCAAAGCGCTCTGAGCATGCTATAAGCATGAAAGTGACGTAATAATCTTCTTTTTTTTTTTTTTGAACGTCTGTATTATATAAGATAAGAAAAAACATGCACTGCATGTAGTTAATTCTCTTTGTACGAACTCTGATAAATTTACAGCTTCATAATAAGACGGTTTCGTCAAAGCACATCTGGTCAAAGTTAAGGCAAAGCACATCTGGACAAAGTTTAAGGCAAAGCACATCTGGACAAAGTTTAAGGCAAAGCACATCTGGACAAGTTTAAGGCAAAGCACATCTGGTCAAAGTTAAGGCAAAGCACATCTGGT
>JADKLZ010000166.1:32584097-32597040 GCA_021533235.1 Biomphalaria straminea
TGTTATATTTGTACACTGGAGATAAAGATAGAGATGTTATATTTGTATCTTGCAAACTTATCTTCACTTCTTAAGACACAGCTTCGCACAAGTTTGACAACTCCTGATATCTTTTGTTTTAACTATTCTGACCCCACTGAGTGTCCATTAATGGTCAAGATTGTGACCAAAAATAAACTTTTGACCAATTGCCAGAAATTAGAGACTCTTCACTGACCTTTCTGTACGGAAGCCCATCATCAAATAGATCAGTGGTTCCCAAACTTTTTTGCCTCGTGGACCCCCTGACATGTTTTCTGGTAATCCGTGGACCCCCTGCTTAACTATTATTTTAATTTTTGTAAATGTAACAACTCTATTTTTTTTTTACTGTTTTTAAACTGTATTTATGTGAAAAAAAGTAAAACAAGTTATAATGAAGCACATGTTAATTGGTATACAAATTAAAACGAAATAAAATTGTATAAGTTTTACAAGAAAGTATGAAGCAAAAAATAAATTGAACAAAGCACATCAATGGGAAGGATGGGCCTGATGCTTTGATACTAAAATATCAATGTTGGGCTTCAATTTCGTTAGGCGTAATCTTAAATCTCCTCTGTTAGTGATGTCGAGTTTTCTTAAAATTTTTTAGAAGATTGGTAACAGTACTGAACCTTCTTTCCACAAGATATGAAGATGGAAAAGCAATTAGAAACTTTCTGACGATAAACATAATATGGGATACGTATCAGGTATATCTTTTTGAAGCAAAAAGAGCTGATATCCTTTTTTAAATTCTACTTTCAGTTCTTCATTAGTACTTATTCCTAGAAGTTTTTCTTGCAATGCTACACCATCCTCTTCTATAATATCAACATATGGATCGATAATCCACTGAGGTATTACCATATTCAGAATATCCTCAAATCTAATTTAAAAATCAGAATATAGGGAATTCAAATGCTCAACATAAATGATAACGTCCTCTTCCTGACATTTTGTATGCTCTAAATTTGGAAACATGGGAAATTCGCCACGACCAATGATTTGCTTCATTAATTTGATTCTTGCAAGAAATGCTGAGATGATGGACTTTGTCTTGATCAAATTCAGGTTATCCCCTTGTAGCTGCAAGTTAACTTTTTTAAATTACTGAAATAAGTCTGTCAAATAGGCAAATGTCAGATTTCCGCTTAATTAAATTTCGTTTTAAAATTGAATCTTTATCATGCAAGAAATCTGAAACAGTGTCAAAAAGAGATACAAATCTAGTCAGATATAAGCCTTTCGACAACCATCGAACTTCAGTGTGAAGAAGCAGTTGGTGAAAGTTCTCGTCATTTTCTTCACACAGTTGAGCAAATAATCGAGTATTCAAAGCTTTGGCTCGGATTCGATTAACAGCAGTATTGACAAACTGAAGAGATTCATGCAATCTAACACTGAGATTTTTAGCAACTAAATGTTGTCTATGGATAACGCAGTGTATTGCTAACACGCCGAGTGCATTTTCTTTTAAAAGGCTCACAAATCCTCGGTAGCGTCCAACCATTGCAGGTGCTCCATCTGTTGCTACTGATATTCTATTTCCTAAAGGGATCTCTTTTTCTTTAAAGTAGTCCTTCAAAACTTTCAGCATTGATTCGCCTTTTGTGTCAATGGCCAACGTTTTTGCAAATAAAAGTTCTTCGTGGATTTCTTGATCCATAATAAAACGAACATACGCCAACAATAATGCTTCATTACTAGGCAAGGTTGACTCGTCCAACTGTATAGAGAAGCATGTAGTTTGCAAATATTTACACAAGAAGTTTTCAGTGTCATAACTCATTTCATCTATTTGCCTTTGAACTGTGTTGTTATTTAAAGGAATTATTTTAACGATATCAGAAGCAGGCTTGTGTAGAACAGTTTGTAAGACTTCTGCAACGGCTGGCAAAATCAATTTGTCTCCTACAGTGTGAGGTTTTCCAGATTTTGCTATTAATAAAGAAATATAATAAGATGCTCTTAAACCATCATCTTCTCTTGGTGGTGTCGAAGTGAACATTTTTTCCACTGTAGGTCTACTCTGAGATCTATCTTTAAGTGTTTGAAAAATACTTTAAGTCTCTATCGATTTTATCTGGGTGGCATCGTCTCAGATGATTCTCCAGTTTAGATGGTTTCATTTAGTCATTAGACAAAACTTTGTCACATAAAAGGCACATAGGTAATTGCTTGCTGGAAGAGGAATGAATCAAACCAAATTTCAAATATTCAATACTATACTGTCTACATTTCTTTTTAGATTCGGCCATGTTAAATATAGTTACCTGTAGACATAATTAGGATATTTTTAAAAAGTTATTAAAATAAAAACTTTCGATTTGCACAAGAGAATTTCACCAGGATTGAAAGTTAAAGAATTAGCTAAAGTAGACGTACAAATAAAGTATCATGTGTGTTGAAAATAAAAGTTAGGATCTGCAGTTGCCAGGCAATAACTACCCCCTCCATGAGAGCAGGTGTAAAGCATTGTATTATTCTTTCTAAGAAATCAATAAGATAAAATAAAACTAATAACATTATAAAAATATTTCTTTTATTATAGTGACAAACAGTCCTAATAGGATAAGCATCAATGTTTTACCATCCTAACGTCCGCATTATTTTAAGTTTCAACATTACTGTAATGTATGGCAATCTGACCATAAAATAGTAACGTTCAATAGTGTACTAAGATCATCAACAACAAACAATGCACACGTGAAAAACTAACAAAGAAAATAAATATAGGTAAGCTATACAGATTTTGATTAAAAAACACAAGAAGAGAAACTGTACACGGATGTATAGTTTGTGTAATTGTGTAATAGTTTTAAATGAACTCCACTCTCGTGGACCCCCATTTGCGTGTCATGGACCCCCAATTCTTTTTTTCACTTTCGTGGACCCCTTGGAAGTCCTCGTGGACCCCTGGGGGTCCCTGTGGACCACTTTGGGAATCACTGAAATAGATGATCATTTGAATACACGCGAGACTCTCTCAAAGTATCTTATCTTATCTAAACTTATCTTATCTTAAAAATACAGCCTTTAATGCAAAAAAAAAGAAGATGATTACATACTACGCATGATCTAAATGGCCTAGATCAAACTAGTCATTCATGCTAATCGATGCAAATCTTTGGCCTATCCCCGCAAGAGATAGTGTTGTTTTTTTTTATCTCTTAATGTGACTGTAATGTCAATTACTCATAATGTTCATTTTTTGTTCTGAAACTGTTTTTTAATTTTAGCTTATTTGGACATTCTGCTGAAAAAATCCCTAATTTCACTAATTCAAAGTTAAGGACTGAATCCATTACTTCCTTTTTCCAGTCTATATTTTTTTATGCTATCTATTTTTTTTTTGTGAATGAAAATAGTGCGGATTTGGATACACCTTTTTCCTTTCACACCATGCTGCGTAACTGAGGAGGCAGTGTAGTTTTGTTTAATCTCTGAGACTGAAGATCGTGCAACTTGTCAGATTTCGGAAATCCGAATACAATGGATATACATTTTTTCAAGTTACATAAAGTTACTTCCTTTTTCCAGTCTATATTTTTTTATGTCTATGAAAATGTAACAAAGGGACATTACTCAAATTAAATTATTAGCAATGCTTAACCTCGAGTCTAATTAGTATATGCAATACGGTGTAGGGGGCCCTACAGATAGATGAGCACAAAGTCTTGTTTTCAGACTAACAAGGTATTATGGGACAAAAGAGTTAATTCTCGTCTGCTGTTTACAATATAATCGAAAGTTCTTGTGTTTTCGAAAGTGGATGTTATATGGGGAATATGATATCAACATAGTTTAATTCTGAATAATTTTACTTAATAATGTTTAATCAAACTATTGTAACTTAAATGACGAATGATTACAGAATTGATTAGTTAATCAATTCTGAATATAGATATCAGAAATTTTCATTGTGTTACTTTTCTAAGGAGTGAATTCATTGTGATACTTTTCTAATATGTACATTATCCATTTACCGTTGTAAATTAATTATAAAATATAATTTAATGTATACCAAAAACAGCCATAATGAGGCTGCTACAATTTTCTTAACATACTTTAGATGGGCAAATATTTTCCCATAAAAACATTTCCTATACAAACATTTCCCAGACAAACATTTCCTAGGCTAACTTTTCTATACAAACTTTTGCTAGGCAAACTTTTCTATACAAAATTTTCCTATAAAAACATTTCCTTTACAAACATTTCCTATACAAAACCTTCCCAGACAAACACTTAGACCTACTTACGTTCATCGTTGTCGCCACAGAAGCTGACTGTTTCAAATCCTTCAGGCAGATCGACATTGTCGTAAAAGGTTGTTTTACACTGACATTTATCAAGGGTGTATCTGGCGTAGCACAAAGCCATGCAGAACTGTAACAGGCGCCATTAAGACACATGTTTATGATATCTACTCTTTGGTCATCAGCCCAATACAAGTAAAACTACTAGACAAGTTAAATCACGCAATAAAACGTGATGTCATATTGACCCATTTTCCTGTGACCTTCGACCTGAAGGCGTTTACCTAAATTTGGAAGCGTAAATCTCTGGTTTAAAATCAAAAGCGATATGGCTGACTGCAGACGCACTTTTACTCACAAAATTAATTCCTGTTAATCTATACTACAAAGTAGAATGTAAGGCGTATGTATGTCCCGAATAGAAATAAAAACCGTTTGACAAATCACAGTGGCGTAGCTAGGGTGGGGGGAGGAGGGGGGAGAATTTGAAAATCCCCAACCGGGATCCCCTTTGAGGGGGCCCCCAAATGAGTGTTTTTTACATTAAAAATGATATATTACGCAAAATGAAGGGGCCCCCAAAGAGGTCAAGCCAACCGGGCCCCCAAACGATGGAAAAATCCTAACTACGCCCCTGACCAATCATGATAATTGTTACTTTATTTTCTCTTTTAACTTTCTTTTGAAAATGAGGTTTAGAGTTTAAAAAAAAAATATCCCCTTCAGGAGGTTTTCAGCTTAAAACCTTCCTCTTGAATAAAACAAAATTAAAGAAAACGACAGTCAGAAAAATGACATGAGCGTAAATAAGTTTGGCATCCTCTGCCCAAAAGTTCTGAAAGGGAGACTTTTTTATTTGTGGCATATTAAATAACGAAGGCGGTTGGTCGTTGTGTTTGCCACGTAGCATCCTCGTTAAAGGCAGGCCATAGAAACAGGCAAACTTTGCATCATTTACCGCCATAGGTCAAAAAGTCTTATAAGGGAACCTTTACTTTTTACTTGACTTACTGTGTGATTACTTGGAAGTAAGCATAATATGTTTCATTATCTCATTTTCTCATTAAATCAAATGAAATAGGAAATTGGTTGCCGAGAGCGAAAACCGCTTGGCTTCCTTTTCTTGGCTGCCTTTGGTTGGCTACCTTTGATTGGTTGCCTTTGGTTGGCTATCTTTGCTTAGCTACCTTTGCTTAGCTACCTTTGGTTGGCTACCTTTGGTTGGCTGCCTTTGCTTAGCTACCTTTGCTTAGCTACCTTTGGTTGGCTACCTTTGCTTAGCTACCTTTGCTTAGCTACCTTTGGTTGGCTACCTTTGCTTAGCTACCTTTGCTTGGCTTCCTTTTCTTAGCTACCTTTGCTTGGCTTCCTTTTCTTAGCTACCTTTGCTTAGCTACCTTTGCTTAGCTACTTTTGTTTGGCTACCTTTGCTTAGCTACCTTTGTTTGGCTACCTTTGCTTGGCTACCTTTGCTTAGCTTCTTTTCTTTGGCTACCTTTGCTTAGCTACCTTTGTTTGGCTACCTTTGCTTAGCTACCTTTGGTTGGCTACCTTTGGTTGGCTGCCTTTGGTTGGCTACCTTTGCTTAGCTACCTTTGGTTGGCTACCTTTGCTTAGCTACCTTTGGTTGGCTACCTTTTCTTGGCTTCCTTTTCTTAGCTACCTTTGCTTGGCTTCCTTTTCTTAGCTACCTTTTCTTGGCTACCTTTGCTTAGCTACCTTTGCTTGGCTACCTTTGCTTAGCTACTTTTGTTTGGCTACCTTTGCTTAGCTACCTTTGTTTGGCTACCTTTGCTTAGCTACCTTTGTTTGGCTACCTTTGCTTGGTTACCTTTGCTTGGCTACCTTTCATGGGGGAACGAGTTGGAAACTCGACCATAGCTGCGTTTACTGAGTGGCTACAGGCAGCATGGGAAACCTTCTCCCAGACCCCCCCCCTCATCGCCACCCCCCTCACCAAAAAGAGACTGGACCAGACAACACTGAACATAAGCTATAAGCTATGTGGGATGCGTGAATGAGTGGAAGGACGCTTGAACTTGGCTTGGCAACCTAATGAACGGGGTTTGAAGTTCGACACCCGACTCGCGCAGAGTTGTGTTTGCTGGGCGCCTAAAGACAGCACGGTAAAACCTTCTCCGGGATACCCCCTCAACCCACTGGTCCACAAATGAGATTGGATCATAGTGCTGTGATTATGCTATAATCATGAAAGTGTCGCTATATAAAAGCTTTAATTTACAGCAATTTGAAGACACAATGCTCTAACTTACTGTTTCAGTGTAGACATAGTCATACTGCTCAAAGTAATCGCTGTTACTGTGGTCGACGCAGTCTCCATAAGGCTGAGGTAAATACTGCGTCTGTAGCTGATTATTACACGTGGCAAAATGTTATTACATTGAAACTTAAATCTATTTAAAGTGGGATAATCAACTTGCCATTTGGGAATTGGAGTTATCTTTGTTTATACTTTCAATCATTCAAGTTTCGGTTGACCATTTGTAAACAACAAAATAATTGAATAAATAGTCTGAAATGTATGCCTTACTTTGATGAATTCACATTTTTCTGTTAATAACTAGATGTAGATATGTTTAACTTGTTTGTCTTGTGTGTTATTGTAAACAAATGTATAATCTGAATAAAAAAAATAAAAAAAAAAAAAATTTGTTGGGAATAATGGAGATATTTTGTCGATCAAGTCAGTAGCCCATGGCCTATATAGATCTGTATACTAAAGCTGTGTACCTATCAATACTGTGTATACTAAAGCTGTGTACCTACCAATACTGTGTATACTAAAGCTGTGTACCTATCAATACTGTGTATACTAAGGCTGTGTACCTACCAATACTGTGTATACTAAAGCTGTGTACCTATCAATACTGTGTATGCTAAAGCTGTGGTACCTATCAATACTGTGTATACTAAAGCTGAAGTACCTACCAATACTGTGTATACTAAAGCTGTGTACCTACCAATCTGAGGGCAATGTTTGACTGTGTCCCCGGAAAAATTTGAAATCCTTCAAACTCTGGGTTCGGCCATGAATTCGGATCATGCAATATAATTTTAAATCCGATACTTTCCCGTATCTCTTTAATGTATTCATCAATTTCCAAGAAAAACTTGATTAGAATACCTGAGACAATGCGAAACAATACACCAGATATAAATCTATGACCATAGGAGATAAACAGTCAAATACACATGACATAAATATATAAAAAGTAAAAAGTAAGTTCTCTTTTTAAGATCTTACGATCTATAGTGTACATTTTGTTAACCTTCGGGCAAAACAAATCAGATGACCTAAAAAAAAATATAACTATATAATATAGACAATAAATAGACAAATAAACCTGATATAAACATATGGATCCAGGTGATAAATAGACAAAGACACATTATATAAATATTTAAATGTAGTAGACTAATATTCATACAAATTCTTAATCTTCCCTAGTACTATTTGAGAATGGAATGGGTTGGTTGCCTGAATCAGCCATGTTAACCAACGACATGGCAAAGTTTAAGTCATTGATGGCCTGAATCAGCCATGGCAGAGTTTAAGTCGTTGATTAATATGCATGACATGGTAGGACGTAATTATCTTATTTTTTTGAAGCAACGTCTGTAATAAATAAGATTAGACTAAGAGTATAATTGCTCCTGAGAAAAGCTTAAAGGAAAGTTAAAAAAAAAATTAATGAAATTTTGTGTTTCCGAATATGACAAAAGTGTGACATAACAGAAAGTATTGATCAACAACAGCAGAAACAACAGCCATAATAACAGTAACAACAGCGACATCAACAACAGCAACAACATTAACATCGACAACAGTAACAACAGTAACAACAACAACAGTAACAACAGCAATAACAACAACAGCAGCAACATCCACAATAACAGCAACAACAGTAACAATAGCAACAAATTCAGCAGCAACAACAGCAACAGCAACAACAGCAACAATAAAAACAACAACAGTAACAACAGCAACAATAAAAACAACAACAGCAACAACAACAGCAACAATAAAACAACAACAGCAGCAACAACAGAAACAAAAACAACAACAACTTTGACAACAACGTTAACAACAACAGCAGCAACAACAACTGCAACAGCAGAAAAATTTCTCCTGACTTTAACAATCCACACAAGCGTATAACTAACATGCATCTTTTTTTTTCCTCTTCTTAAACAGAAATATAATATAGACCAATGGCCTTCGCTTAGCAAGCTCTTGCCGATCTGAACCTTGTTTGAAGAGCCGCGGGTCTGTACGACGTGGAAGCAGGTTGCAGGTCCGTTGTGAGACCTAACTTAACTTATGGTCCTGGCTCCCCCCTCTCCGATGTATAGCTAAGGTATAGATATGTGTTAAGTTTTATCGAGAGAGTCCCCGTGATAAAATACCGAAGCTCGACATCGACTTTATTAATAGTGATTAAGTTTTAAAAATAGAAACAATGGTTACTCTCTACCTCCCTGATTTCCAGAATCTATATCAAACCATGTGGTGTCGAGAGTGTAACAATTTCCATAGTAGATATTTTGGAACACCGTAACGTTACTGAAACATATTGTCACACATGCATTATTAAAACATTTAACACTGCACCATAATTACTACATACATTTAATCTTTAATTTTTTAGTTTTAACAAACATTTTTCAGCTCCAAATAGTTAATAATAGTAGCGTATAAATTTACCTAGATCTAAATTAAAAACAACAACAAATGAAAGTATGTTTAAGCATTAAATATATATATTAATAAACCAACACAATATTAGTGTCTGGTAATGTACTGTTAATACAATTCCTCTAGTCTACTCCATTGAATATAGTCCCGAATTGAATTTATGAGCCATTTAAAAACTTATGTAATTGTTTCATTGCGTCTTTTATAAACATTTCAAAGCAGCATTATTTTTGCTAGAAGAATATTATACTTAGGTGGTCATATAGATTTAAATATGGCTTGAGAAATTTCAGTAGACCACCTCAATCATGAAGATGCTGTCATCATTGCAATAATTGTAATAAAATAATAATATAATAATAATTCTTAAAAAAAAACAAAGCCATGATTAAGAGTACTTGTATCAATTAGTTTGGATTGGTTGTGTAGTTAAATTTGTAATAGATCTAGACAGGGCCAGCCCTAGCAATTGCGAGGCACTATGCAAAACTGATTGCGCGGTGCTCTGTCTGTGTTGGAATAAGTATAATAAGTGAAAATTAAAACTTTGTATAAGGAAAAAAAAATCGGCTTTACTTAGTTAAAAATTGCGATCTATACTTTACTAACCTTGTAACCAATGGCATATTTATATGCCAGTGACGATAAATGTAATAAAGTATTGGAACTTCCGATTAAGGTAAAAAATGCCCCCGATTATTAAATTTTGTTACACGAAAGCTGACAAGCCCTTTTTTCTTTTATCGCGTGTAGGATTGGAGACATAAATAAATATAGACTAGAAAAAGGAAGTAACTTCATGTAACTTGAAAACATGTATATCTATTGAATTCGGATTTCCGAATTTTGAAAAATTAAAAAAGTGCATGATCTTCAGTCTTTGAGTTAGAGATTAAACAAAATTTATATAGACATAAAATAAAGTAGGCCTACACACAATTGCAATTCACAAATTTTGTTTCATAAAACTCTCTTATTGGCCAGTCTATATTTATCTATGTCTATGGAATGGCGTTTTCCGCAATGAATGACACCCACAAATAACAAATTTGTCTATTTTTCTGGAGATTTTTAAGAATTTTCAGGAGATTTTAAAGCATTCAAGAGATTTAACTCTTTTTCTCCGTAATTATTTACCACATTCTGGTGGAAACAACGTTGGTATCGTCAGCTAGGAGAGAAAGAGTTAAAGGTGTTTCTCGTATATTTTACAATTTAATAATTACACCGCGGGGCCTATGAAAGCGCGGGGCCCACTGCAACCGCATTGGTTGCAGTGGCCTAAGTCCGGCCCTGGATCTAGACTAACACTTGTCAGGACTGAGTTCTGCTCAGCCTGGGTCTCCTGTTAATTAAAGAGGAGATGGGGGGGGGGGGAATTCAGGTTGTTGACTTCATAATCATTTTTGTTTCGGATTGTTTTACTTTGTGAGATGGTTTGCTTGAATGGAATATAACTCATCATAAAGCAGTGTGGTTTTGTTCCTAGTCCAGGACAGTCCGACTTTTGATTATAGATAGAGTTGAAGTGTAGACTTTAATTATTTTCTGAATTGTCATTATTCAGTCTATGGGATATGGAGCTGTCAAGTTCTAATTGATGCTGGACATTTCATTTGTCAGCACTGAGCCTGTATTATATTACAGCATATGTAATAAACATGTTATATGTCTGTGAATTGGAATTCTGAATCTTTATCCTGTCGTTATAAGTGTCATTACGATATTGCCCAAGACTTGGGTACATTAAGTAGTCAGCATTGAAGTACACATACGTATAATAGAGAAGAAAAAAAGCCTTGACAACAATTTAAAAAAGAAGCAATTATACACATTTAAAAAAAAGGGGGGGGGGGGTGACGACCTGAATTTGAGCTAATGGTTCAAACCTTCTAAGGCTTCTCAAACCAACACGTTAACCACTCTGATAGTGGAGAGCATAATAAGGCATGTCTTCGAGTCCGAAGATTAGTGAGGAATACAGTGTTTCCCGTGGCTGTAACAGCCCCAGCTGTGACCTACATATTTTGACACATCCAGGGCAAGCAAAACCATTGTCCGCAGGTGGTCGATTTAGTGGAAAACATATGAACATACAATATTATATAGTTATTATATAGTTTTATTTCACGTGTGTGCTCAGCAAGTCTCAGACGACTACGTATACAGGGGACTAATTCAACTTTAACCACACTTCAGTCAATTACGATTTCTTTCCTTTGTTCGATATACCAAACAATAACAAAATTACCAATTGTTAATAAACTAATTGGTTAAGTTGTTGTCACGATTGATTGATGATGGATGTTGAATGATGTGACATGCCGGGGATTGATTAAATCTTGAATCGAAGTAGTTGAATAAATGTAGATCTAGAAATTCACAATAAAAGATTTTCTTGTAGAAAACAAATTTCAGGAACTTTATTTGAACAAAACGTAAGTACAACTTATGTACAATGGCAGATCTAACAAGATGAACAATATTACAAGGCTCCTTTGTTAATTAAAACTTAGAGATATTACAAACACGTGTGCTCAATAAGACTTTCAAACATCGACTGACTTTCTCGCGCAATTTCTAGAACTCCTGGGCGGAAGTCAGGTGACTTCTTTTTTAAAACAACCAATAGAATCAAAGTTCCAACTTGTATACGTCTCTGGAGAAACCCAAGGTGACAACTCGTGTCTATGTTCCCTGATTAACTCGCGAGCCATCAAGCGAGGGTTTATATTTCTAATATACACACAATCTTTTAAATGTAAAATATACAACTACATCTATAATGGGATATGTGACAGTTGTTTTTATTAGTTTTTGTCTTGTCAGGTCAAAGAAATGATTGTGCGAAATTTCAGCTTTATTCGAAATATGGTGTGAGAGAAATCATGTCCACAAACATTTTCCCACACAGACAGACATAGTGAGTTGATATAAGCTTTATTAAAATCCGTTTTATAATGAATAAATAACATTCTAATTATTAAAAAAAATAATATCAAAAAACTAATTCTAAAACGTATATTCTACTAAGTCTATAAAAATGCAGCCTATTTTACCACAATGACATTTTACCTACCTTTGGCCACAACCATTAGTACCACCACAGTAAACTAGTAGGTCCTCAAGTTGGTGACCTACCTTTGCTCGTATCTCACTGTAGGGAAAACCATAAACATAAGTTAAGGTCTAGCTTATTGACCGTATGATTTATTGGGAGGACTATGCAAAGGTCTACTGCTTTCATGACTTGGCGTTAAGGATGGTGCCATGTGGCCAGAACAACGACCAATGCCTTCTACTTTTCCCAATTAGGCCAACCTATTATATTTGGATGTACAATTTTAACTAGTTAAGTTCCCCTTTCAGACCATGTGAACTATTCGGGCAGATGATGTAAAGGTCTTATGAATCTGTGGCCCATGATTAACAAGGGTGTGATGTGGCTAGCACATCTGCCTTTCCCTTTCTATAAATTAATGCCAGATAACCAAAAGAGTTAGATGAAATCAGAGGCGTCATAAATATCCCTAAATGAGAAATGCCAGACTTTAACAGGATTCGAACCCGGGACCTGTCAGTTTGGACTCCAAGCGCTTTACCACTGAACCACCTTACTATGGGCAACCTTAAAATGAACCCCAGGTCTGCTCAATATGAATGTCCTTCTCTAGTTACTCAGACACCATCTCTCAAAATCTATAAAAGAAAACAAGATAAGATTTAGGTTTGGGCAAATATTTAGAAATTTTTACTAAGAACATTTTAGGAATTTTCTAGTCCAGGTTTGATGAAAATATTGATTTCAATCTTATATTTGTCTAATTTCGTGAGAATGTTTTCATACATTTGATGAAGTGTGCGTTTTTTTTTTTGTTTTGTTTTTTGTTTGATACTCCATGTGTCGTTCTAGCTTTTACTCAGGTTCACTGAGTTGTGCATC
>JADKLZ010000166.1:32603047-32621301 GCA_021533235.1 Biomphalaria straminea
TAAGCACTCCCTACCTAATGGATGTAAGCACTCCCTACCTAATGGATATAAGCACTCCCTACATAATGGATATAAGCACTCCCTACCTAATGGATGCAAGAACTCCCTATCTATAAAATGACTTTCTTATGGAATGCGTCTCAAAAAGCTTCTGAAAACAAATCCAACTCCTGTCATGTAGAGTGACTTAGATATTGAGTCCGGCGGAACTGTTTTTTACAATGAGTAGAAGGGGCAAAGGTGAGTTATTGGCGTCTAAAAGAATAAGTTTTGGGCAGGAGGGGCTCGTTTGTCATGGCTGGCTACCCCCCCCCCCACCCCTAGGAGATGGATAGCTCTGAAATCAAACCTCTGCTGCCTCACAGCTATGCCCAATCACGGAAAAAATTATGGAGTTAACCCTGAAGAATAAATCAGGTGCTGGTGACCTTTTGCAGAGATGAGGTAGTGAGATAATTACCAAAAAAAAAAATTGACAGCTTTTAATTATTATGCGAAATATAAAAAGTTATTATATTACAATAAATAGAGTCACAAATTGCATTATAATTTACAATTTTCATTAGATGAGTAGTTTTATCAAAAAAATATTACAATAAAATTTAAATAAAATACATGAAAAAAATAAGCGACGGAGTTAAGATTGAGTTTAAGCTTGAGTTTAAGCTACCTTTTGGGCTTAAGTCCTATCACACAACACAAACATTTCTCAGAGCCCTCTACGTAACATCTGAACATAAGAGCAATGAACTGAAGCTCCGATGCACAATGTTGTCAAACGCATAAATATTATATTCTTTCAGTTTTACTGTCTCAGCCTGCAATAATGTGAATTGCATCTGTGGAGAGACTTGATAAGACCTGCCCGTAAAAGTTGAAAATAACTATGAATAGTTGGATCCCTCCATTGTGGTGTTTATCTTTCAACCTTTTAGAAGTCAATCAACACCATCCGTGAACTAAATGTATGCCCGAGATGGAGCTCTTGTCTTATTGATGCGTTTATTTTATTAAGATGGATGTTTTTCAAAGTGAGGTAGAACCTTTTGTTGTCTCGCAACAATACATACACCACGAGACAATTCACTTGGCGTATGAATACGACTTTTGTTACAAGAAAAAGAATGTATTGGACTTTTAAAGTTGGCGTAACACTTTTAGGTGTTAAGTTGCGTTATGAATGATAGGAAGAGTCATCCGCGTAAAAAAAAACAAACAGGATTCTTGTTTAAATCTTCTGTAACTCAGAGACGCATCTCTGACCAAGGGATTAGAGACAAGGTTACTGCAGCGATTGGACCCCAAGATGACCTGCTAACTTTTGTAAAAAAACGCAAGCTTAAAATCTATGTCTATATTACAAGATCTTCGGGGCTCACAAAGACCTTACTTCAGGGAATAGTGCCAGGAAAAAGAAGAAGAGGCAGACAGAGAAAGTGATGGGAGGGCAACATAAAAAAATGGACGGGCCTGCCATTGAAATAGGTTCTAAGGCAAAAGACAAAGAAGAATGGAGAAAGACGGTCAGCGAGTCTTGCATGGTGCCCCAATGGTCCAACAGACTAAAGGATAGGTAAACACATAGAATGTAGGTCTACTAATAAACCATATAATTACTTAATCTTTTAGTGCCATATTTTTAGTGTGTTTTAATAGATACGAACACGAAAAGAATCGACCCTCTCTAATTGTAAGTCTATAGATCTATTTCCTTCTTCAACCATCAGTAGAAACAGATTTTATAGTTGACAATCCAATGCTTTATAAGTTAGACATTAATTATTATTATTATAGCTTGTATATAGCGCTACTTTCATGCTTATAGCATGCTCAGAGCGCTTTTGCCCAATCTCATTTGTGGACCAGTGGGGGGGAGGGGGTATCTAGGAGTTGGTTTCCCGTGCTGCATTTGGGCGCTCAGTAAACACAACTCTGCCCGAGTAGGGTGTCGAACCTCGAGCCCCCTTCTAGGCAGTCAAGCAAGCCAAGCTCAAGCCTCACTTAGCCTCTCGACCACGCTTCCCACATCTGAAAGCGTATACATTAATGCGATGAGCACTCTAATCATCTTTTCTTCTTGTGGTAGGCATTAGTTCATGAGCCCCCCCCCCCCCATCCCAACCCATCATATTTATTGGGAGAGATATTAGTGAAATCAGCGCCCCTAATGATCATATCTACCTGGAGAGACATTGTTGCAATGTGTGTCTCGATCAACTTGAGAAGACATGAATGCAATGAGCGCCCGAGTCGTCGTATCTACCGAGGGAGACATTATTGTAAATAGCGCCCCAATCTAATTCAGAAGACATGAATGCAATAAGCGCCCGAATCGGCGTATCTACCAAAAAAAGTAAAAAAAGTAAAGTGTCCCCTTAAGATCTTGCGATCTATGGGGCAAATGATGTTAAGGTCATTTGTTTCTTTGGCCAACGGTTAACGAGCAGGGTGTCATGTGGCCAGCACAACGACCAACCGCCTTTAACTTTTCCCCAACTAATGTCAGGTACCCTTTAGAGCTGGGTGGACTCAGAGGCGCCCGAAGATCCCGAAATTAAAAATCCCAGTCTTCACCGGGATTTGAACTCCGGACCCCGGTTCGAAAAATCAAGCGCTTTACCGCTCAGCCACCCCGCCTTTATACAAAATTTTAATGTCAGGTACCCATTAGAGTTGGTTGGACTCAGGGGCGCCCTAAAAATCCCGAAATTCAAAAGGTCTTTACCGGGATTCGAACCCAGGACCTCAGGTTCGGAAGCCAAGCGCTTAACCATTCGGCCACCCGTATCTCCAACAAGAGAGACATTATTATAAATAGCGCCCCAATCTACTTCAGAAGATAAGAATAGAATGAGTCAGTAGCGTAGCAAGGTAGCCGCGGGCCCGGGTTCAAGAATATCTAGGTGGGCCCCCCTCCCCCTAAAAAAGACTTTTAATGCTGTTTAATTGCATTTACGAAAGTGCAATTATGTATTCCAGTTTGGTGTCATCCCTAAGGACTCATGTGTGCCCCAACTGGCCAGTAAATCCCTTTGCGCAATGGTTGGTACTCCACAGACTGTAGGCCCCTAAGGGTCGTGGGCCCGGGTTCATTGAACCCCTTCGCGCCATGGTTGCTACGCCACTGGAATGAGTAGTATCTAGAATAAGGGAAGCGTGGTCGAGAGGCCAAGTGCGGCTTGATCTTGCCTTGCTTGGCTACCTAGAAGGGGGCTCGAGGTTCGACACCCGACTCGGGCAGAGTTGTGTTTACTGAGCGCCCAAAGGCAGCACGGGAAACCAACTCCTAGATACCACCTCCCCCCCACTGGTCCACAAATGAGATTGGACTAAAGCGCTCTGAGCATGCTTTAAGCATGAAAGTAGCGCTATATAAAAGCTATAATAATAAAAGCTATAATAATAATAAAATTGTAGTATCTGTTAAACAAGGAACGTTACACTTAATAAACAACGCCAACACTCTAACGCCAGATTCATGAGCGAATTTATTTACACACTTTGTTAACACACATGACACAACATTCCTACATTCACTCCCCTAGCCAAGGAGAATCACTCAAGCTACTTATATAAACAATGTCAACAGTATCATCTAAGGGAGACATTATTGTAAATAGCTGCCAATCTACTTGTGAAGACATGAATGAGCGCCCGAATCATCATATCTACCAAGGGAGACTGATATTCTTCCTTGTATTTGGAAGCCAAGCGCTCTACCTACTCAGCCAGCACGTCTTCCAATAACAAACATCCCCCACACAAAATGTTATGCTAAAACAAAAGCGCCTAGAATCAAATCCAATGCAGGACCTGTCTAGATAATTGACAAAGTTCTTCTTGCCCTTGTGTGCTAGAACAGGGGTCGAAAGAGCCAAAAATTAAAATTTCCAAATTTCAAAGTTTTAAAGAGCCACAAGGTTTTTTTCTTGCCAACTTTAAATACTTCTCACACAATGAATTTTTTTAATGAAAAAAAAAACAAACTAATTCACATATAAATATAAGTAGTGTTTTCACAGCAAATTAGACAATGTATATATATGGTATTATAAGATTAGTATTATTTTTATTTCGGTAACAACTACAGAAGGTAAACATTTACTTACAGCACTAACTTGTACTTCAATAACAAACCATTAAGTAAACAATTTATATGGGAGCGATGGCTTTGCAAGGTTTTAGAAAGTTTGGATACATTTGTCCCATAACGTATTGTTTTTATTTTCAAACATGACTCTAAATTTAGTATTTTTTACATTAAATATTAATTATTACGCAAAATGCAGGGGTACCCAACAAGATCAAGCCCGCCCCCCCCCTCGGCCCCCAAATGATTGAAAATTCCTAGCGTGACAACGTATGGTGGCAGTAGCGGCCTTAGGGGGTGGCAAGTGGGGCAACCGCCCCAGGCCCGGCGCCTGAGGGGGGCCCCGCGATCGGAGATACCATTGTCAATGTCAGCTTCGAAAATCAGTTCACATAAACTAGGGTGTTTGATACGATATGATTTTATATGATTCGAATTCTTATATAAGCTCTTAACATGATATTTTTTCGAAATACCTTTCAGTTTCGGTTTTCAGAAAAGGTAGCATCTTAGGACTTGCCGATTCTAACAGGCTAAAAAAAACGCGGGAGTTTTTTTTTTGTCTTATTTTTTTTTTAAAACCCTTTCCAATAGTTGGATCTGCAAACTACTGTATCTCCTATCTAACACGTCATACCAAAGACTAAAGACAGAGTAGGCTCCCACTATTGCGTTTTCCTTATAAATTGCTAGGCACGATAGCTACTGAATGCCAATTAGCAAACTAAGGCTACTGTAACTGGAAGCATTTTTGCAATAAACTTCGACAGCACGATGTTTTTGTACATCACGTTCAGTGTGTGTCAGCGTGGTTGGATTGAGCTCTGAGAATGTCCAATGGTAGCCCAATGGTTAACAGGATGCTAGAACAAATTACACAAAAAAAATGCATTGGCGCGAAGTCTGAACAACAAGCATTTCGTGCGAGAACATATCAACTTTATGCACCGGTCAATTTTAGGCTTGGTTGAGATGCTGGTCTAATTTGACCCAATCATCTTCGACTAATTAAGAACGCTGAGGCTCACGGCCATTACTTCGGACATAGGATTCAAAACAAGCTTATGGAACTGGTGGTATCAGAAGTTAAAGGGAATATTATTAATAACATCAATCAAGAAGCAGATGTCCCGTACGTCACGTGGACGTATCAGATAGAGACGTTAAGGTGGAGAACACTTCATCGAATTTCTAGATTTTGACAACTCATCAGGAAAGAGTTTGTCAGTGACGCTTCTCGTCGTGCTGGAGAGCTTGATCTGAACCTAGCCGATTGCGGTAGCAAGGAATCTGACAATGATTCAAACATGAAAGGAAAGCACCAAGTCGTTGAAGGCACACATTATTCACATTAACAGTCAAGCATTTTACACTCCGTGCGGCTGCCATAATCTGAAATTTGTTTTAGGAGACATTGCTAAATGCAATTCTCAAAGTCACTGTCATAAACAAGGTGAAAGTGCCGCCTCAAAACGTTAGAAAGCGCTACGATATAAAACGAAAGAATTCAGAGAGGCGCTGTTGACTGTCGCTAACACCGCAAATAATTCACTGGTGAAAAAGTCAAGCCGAACTATGAACAAGAAAGTTTCGAGCTTATTCTCGGTTTAATGCTCTATTTAATGGTTATGAATCCAGTCCGCAAAACTTTCCTACCTGCTGATATACAACTCAATGTGGCAGGCAATACAGCACATCAAAGGCCTTCTTGCACTTTTTATAAAGTACCGGACTTGATTTCTCTAGTGCAATTATCACAGCAAAGGAAATTGCTTCCAAATGAACGACGATTTGAAATTCAAGGAACAAAGAGTCAGACGCAAAAAAACAACAACAAAAAATAATTCGACTAATTCGATAGTAAAAACAAATCAACTTCTATGGCCGCCCCTCTGACATACTGTAATGTTATTGTTACATCGTTAGAGACGGATGAGCCTGTCAGCTTGATAAGTTTTCAGTATTCAGTATATTATATAGTCTACCGTCACGGTTAAGGGCCCCGCACTTAACACTCGCCCAGGGCCCCGCGCACTGCTAGGGCCGCCCCTGTATGGTGGCATAGGATTTCAAACCAATCGAGGTAATTGTTTTACATGAATGCACATTAGGTCAATTGTGTCGTTTGCCTACGAAATCTATACTAAGTCTGCTTGTGTGGTTTACTTTTTGTTTTGTAAACAACCACCTGAATTAGTCTAAGTTTGATACTCGATCAATTTATAAATTAGTTTAAGTTTGATACTTGATCAATTTATGAATTAGTCTAAGTTTGATACTCGATCAATTTATGAATTATTCTAAGTTTGTTACTCGATCAATTTATGAATTTGTCTAAGTTTGATATTCGATCAATTTATGAATTAGTCTAAGTTTGATAGTCTATTAATTTATGAATTTGACTAAGTTTCATGTGCCATCAATTTATGAATTACTCAAAGTATGATGTTCTATCAATTTATGAATTAGTCTAACTTTCATGTTCGATCATATTATGAATTAGTCTAAGCTTCATGTTCGATCATATTATGAATCAGTCTAACTTTCATGTTCGATCAATTTGCCTATATCGTTTCTTCCTTGTTTATATATGTTATTGTGCTTTTGTTTATGTAATCCCTAGAAACGAAAGAGTTGTCTTTCCTGTGGAGGAAGGTTCCGGTAATATGTTAAAAATAATATCCCCTATCAATAATAAATCCACCTGCTGTAAAACTGATATCGATCTAGTATTATCGACAACAGCTAGAAGTGCTTAGTACGTTAAAGTTCGTGTTTTAAACTTAATCCGTTCAAATAGTAGAAGTTTAGGATTAAAAGCATACAGATAACAAGAAAAACAGGAAAAATACTTTAAAAAAACTCAACTAAAACACAGCTTATATTAAGTGTAATTGTATCAATGAGTTTGGATCAGGCATGTAATTAAATATGTAGTAGATGTAGACTAACATTAAAAACGCATTTATAGAAATAGATTTTTAAAAAGGGGGTGGGGAAAGACCTGAACTCAAACTTGTGAGCCTTCCCAGGCTTCTCATGCCAACGCGTTAACCACTCTGCTATTGAAGTGTCTATGAGTGTGTAAGATTGTCTAGCTATCTACTGTATCTATTTCACGTTTATGCTCACTAAGCCTGACACGGCAGCCTAATATAAAGGGAACTAATTCAGCTTATATTTCCACTTCATTCAAGTACAAATTGTTTCCCTTGTTTGAGATACAAAAAAAAAATATTACTTACCAGTAGTTAATTAACTTATTGGACTTATTGGTTATTTTTTTTTAAATTGATTCTTGAATATACATGAATATACATGAATATCAAATACACCAGTATCACATTTCATATTATCATTACAGTGCAGTGTTATCAAATACATCAACATGAAATATATTAGTAAAAATGCAACAATTATAACTACAGCAATATAGATATGGCTTATTTATTGTCATTTCATAGGCATACTAAAATGTTATTATTTAGATGTGATGATCTTTAGGTTATCTAAGTCTAAAAAGAAGGCGAAAAATACGAAAAAAAAAATTATTTTTCTTCCTTTATATTAGTCTACAACTAGATGTATAACAATGCAAGTGTTCACTTTTGTGTTACTTCAATTCATGCCAAGTGTTACCCTACTGTCCTTGCTAAAAAACAGTACATCTTATGCTCTCATCCTAAATAACATACACTTCCAACATAATACGCATATATGTCAGGGGAGTAGCTGGGAATTTTTCATCGTTTGGGGGCCCGGGAGGGGGGCTTAATCCCTTCGGTGGCCCCCTGCATTTTGAGTAATATCTAATTTTTAATGTAAGAAACACTCATTTGGGGGCCCGGGGGGATTTTCAAATTCCCCCCTGCCCCCCCCCCCCACCCTAGCTACGCCACTGATATATGTTCTCAAACACACACAAACAGGAAAAAATATTTGTAAAAAGCTTAAAAAAAGACAATAGCTCCTTTATACAAAATATAAGTTGAAAGAAAAAGATGAATTCTCTATAGTAGAACCATAAGATCTATAAGTTAGATCAGGGGTCTCAAACTCATATCAGCATGTGGGCCGCAGTGGAAAGGAACAACCAGTCAGAGGGCCGCAGCACGAAAAGAGAATGTTTTTTCATTAAATTTTACAAACACTACTGTAACTGCAGTTAAATACTAAAATATAAAGTTTTTATAATTATTATTACATCTAGTGTAGTTTATTAAATGCACAGGCAGTTTAGTTTACTAAATAAGTTGACGTTGTCTCTGTCACTAATAAACAAAGCAGAACACTCAGATGAGAGCGTTTGGCAGAGACAAGACCATCGACGTTAGGCCTGAAACCGAGTGAAGTGGCAAGCCGCAAGGTTGTTCTCAGATGCTCATCAGTCAGTATTTGATTGTAATGCTGTAATATCTTTATTCTGGAGAAAAACTGTTCGCAAACGTACGTACTCCCATACATCAATAGAATTCTAGGAGCTGCGCAGAAAAAGTTTGGAAACTTCTGAAGAAACTGGTAGAAATCTGGGACGCCAACATCAGCGTATTTTTGCTTCAAAACAGTATCACACTGCAGGACCAGTAGTTCCATCTGGACTTCATAAACGTTTTTCACGTCAACTGTGAACGGTTTGGAAACAAGGAAAAACTGTGGTTCGAGAGCAATGAATTGCTGAAAGCGGTGTTCATAATCTTTCAGTAGTCTGGAGGGGATGTCTACGTAGTCTTTCAGGCGCCATGTTTCAACCGTTATACCCTGCAGAAAAGAGAAATGAGCCAGGTTTCCATCTGCCAGCTGAGTGACCACAATGTCATCTTGCATCTGAATGATTTGATGCGGTCAAACATCACGGTAATCAGCTGGTTTGCGCTCCGTAGTTGTGAATTGAGTGCATGAATTGAGATTTTGCTGATGTCAGTAAGAAAAGCAAGATCTGACTAAAACTGAGTTGAGGTATATCAGTCTTTCATTGCCATGAAAAATGCTATTTTCCGTCTCAGTTCAAAAAATGTCTGCAGCACTTTTCCAGACTCAACCATTTGACTTCCATATGATACAGGAACTCTCCGTATTCCGTTTCTAAATCAGATAGAAATGACACAAACAAACATCACGTTCTTCATGTATAGACTTTTGCCACAGAATGCTTCTTGGTGCAGAATGCAGTGTATGGCTAAAAAAGGTCCCGCCAATCTGAGCTGATTCCGTTTCTCTACCATTAATCCAGCACCAACCTTCTCTGAACACATTGCTGGCGGCCAGCGGTTAGATTCAGGCCACCGTTCAACAAGATTCTGCTGAAAGCCTAAGCGGTCGGTGTGCGACAGTGACATCTAATTTACTGTGCAGTTGTAAATCACTTCACGGCTTATATGTGGTCATTGTACATTTTTTCTATTTTTTTAAAATTCGCTGACATGGTCACGGGCCGCACAAAACAGTTTCGCGGGCCGCAAGCCGCGTGTTTGAGACCCCTGATTTAAATGATGTTAAGGCCATCTGAATCTTTAGCCAAAGATTAACGAGCAGGGTTTCATGTGGCCAGTACAGCGACCTACCACCTTTACTTTCCCTAATTAAAATTGGGTATCCATTAGAGCTTTGTAAAAAATGTTTAAAATTAAATTAACAAAAGTAATGTGTCATTGAAAAGGTTATGCAGCTTTAAGCACAAAACGAAAATGGAGCTGGATAGGACACACCCTGAGAAAGCCAGCTACCAATGTTGCAAGGCAGGCTCTTGACTGGAATCCACAAGGAAAGAGGAAAGTGGGCAGACCCAAGCAAACCTAGAAGAGGTCAGTCATCAATGAAGCTGAGGGTACTGGAATGACATGGGAGCAGATGAAGAAAGCTGCTCAGAACCGAGTTTGGTGGAGAGTTGTGGTTGCGGCCCTATGCTCCCCCTGGGAGTACACAGGATTAAGTCAAGTACAATATGCGGGCCTGAGTGCGTTCAAGTAAAGCTTTTCCTACGTGCATATTGTAGTGTCCTGGTGTGATGCATTATCCCTTAATTTATTATCATTCATTATTATTTGATAATTACTTGGTGAAACGTATTTGAATGTAATATTCTCAAAAAAGAATAATGAAGTGGAAACTCTGCCGATTGTACATAATTTATCCCTTTATACTTTCAAAAACTAATATTAGATTTTAAAACTTGTGTAGATATTTATACTTTAAGGCTTTTCTTGCTTCTGCATCTCACCAATTTACTAATTGCAATTATGAGGTTCACTAAAAAGTGAATCACTTCAAACAGGCTAATAATAGACAGTCCGATCCAGAGTCCAATACATCCACCGAGATTGCTGAGTAAATCTATTATCTGAAAATAAATTGAAAATGTTTTAAAATTTAGATTTGTATTTGTATTTACCATTACAGAGATCATAAGATAAGTAAGAAAATTATAATATGACTATTCATGCTGGACAAGTTATGGAGAAGAGGGGTGAACGTGGGGTGAAAGTCAGATTTGTTTTGGCTGGTTATAAGAAACGAAGTATTAGATGCTCCATTAACTCAGGCTCTGTTGATTTCATGTCTGCAATTTCAGAGGCGTAGCTAGAAATTTTCCATCGTTTGGGGGACGGGGGGGCATGACCTCTGCGTAGTATTTAATTTTTATGTAAAAAACACTCATTCGGAGGCCCTCATCAAGTGGGGGCCCGGGGGATTTTAAAAATCTCCCCCTCCTGTTCCCCCCACCCTAGCTACGCCACTGTCTGCAATATTTAAATCAAGGTTTCTCTCTCTCTCTCTATCTCTCTCTCTCTCTCTCTCTCTCTCTCTCTCTCTCTCTCTCTGAAGATAACACTAGTTCTCTAAGTCTCTCTATATCAATGTCAGGATTTAGTATTGTAAAATGTTTGTAAAATGTTTGACATGTTTCGGATGTTTCTTCTGAGTTGAAAATAATTTAGTTTCTAGTCCAAACCTCCCGCAAGACGATGGGGGATAGTTGCAGGCAGGATTTGAACCCGGGATCATCGCAGGACCAGGCAGTCATCAATGTCAAAGTTAAAACTATATATATATTGGACATGTGTGTGGCTGCGTGTAAAGAGAGAGAAGCTCAATAAAGAGAGATAGGAAGAGAGAAAAAGCGGAAGTACCAAAAAAGAAAAGCAGAGCTTGAATGTGAAGAGAGAGAGGGAGGGAAGGCATAGACTAATGAGAGAGATTTTTTTGAGGGAGAGAGAGACAGAGAGAGAGGGAGAGAGAGAGAGAGGAAGACAAAAAAAAGAGATGTTAAGGAACATAAATAAACACGGTTACAATGACAGTTTGTGTGGAGACACAAACTCAAAATCGGCCCCCGAAGTGGTCCACCCAGGCAGGTAAAATGCAGTTTTGAATACTTTCAGAAAGAATATCATAGTGAAGTTCTATCCGACAGAGAAGAATGGAGAAAGAAGATTGCAGATCCTGTGTGGTGCCCCAACGTTCCAGCAGGCCAAGGGCTAGGTGAAAGTGAAGGTGAAGTTAGATGTGGCCTTACTGATGTCTTAAAATGGGTACCCCGTCAAAATAGCGCGGACAAAATAGCGCGGTCAAAATAGCGCGGACAAAATAGCGCCGACAAAATAGTGCGGACAAAATAGCGCCGACAAAATAGCGCAGAAAATATATATTCTAGTCATTTTGAAAGAAATACTTTAGATTTCATAAAATAAGAATAGAGCCAATATTTTTTTTTTGGTTTAATTTAATCGTAATATTTCAGTCATTTTGCAGGAAACACTTTAGATAAACATTAAAAAAAATCATAATAAGAATAATTTCAAATTGTAGTATGTATTTATACTATAAAAGTGTACTTTGAAAACACGCAAAGATACTTGTCAAATTTACACACACACACACACATACACACACACACACAAACTTTCACAAAGTTTAATTGTTGGAAATTGTTGTTTCCGTACTTTGGCAACATAGCTTCAAGTCGTCTGTTTAGTTGAAGGTACTTTGTCTTGCTTGCTGCTTTACTTCGTTCTCCAGCATTGTAGCTCAAAAATCTTGTTCTCAGTGTTCTCATGTTCACTGAGGAAGTGAGACATTAACTTGTACACATTAGGGTGATGACCGTCAATAGACAGTTGAAATGCATGGTGCCATCTCTCCACTGAATTCTTTGTTCGTGGTACATTGTCCTGTACACGATCTCTAACATTCCATAATGCTATATTCCATACAACATCTGGCCGAGCTTCATTTAATTCTTCAAAGGCAGTATTTACATCGGAAAGTGGGACAAATGAAAGGGCTAACAGCATCTTAACAAACATGCGTACATTTTTAACTTCCCGGTATGTGGCTGTAAGATTTTCATCTTGTACTTTACGCCAGAGACTTTGTCCAAGATGGAATAGACAACCGACAAGTCTGGTCGCAGGGAATACTGTGCTAACTGCATTTTGACTTGCCTTCTCAAAATCTAACATTACACTCTGCGCAGCCGTGTTTAGATCAAAGAAACATTACAGATTATAGAATAACATACTTTCGTATTTTCCTATCCTGTTTTTAGCAAGTTATAGATTTAAATCAAAGGTGAAAAAGGGGAATGGTATAAAATGTAAAGTACTCTCGTTCTCTGCCAATCTGGCATAATTTCAGATATGTTAATATTGAAAAAATAATGATATAAAAAAAAATGCTGCCCAGGACACTAAATTACTAATAATCCTGTAATTTTATACACATCATATATGAGTCTGCGCTATTTTGTCTTGCGCTATTTTGTCGGGAAATTTCGCGCTATTTTGTCGGCGCTATTTTGTCCGCGCTATTTTGACGGGTCACCCTTAAAATGATTATCTAATTGGTCGAATCGTTCATTAAATCTTTCTCTCCGTAATTATTTACCATATTCTGGTGGAATCAACGTTGGTATCGTCGGTTCGGAGAGAAAGAGTTAAAAGGTCACTCTGTTATTTAAAGTCTCAAAAACAAAAGTGTCCTATGTGAATGTGTGTATGTGGGGGAGGGGCTGCAGTTCAAGTGATAATATGAAAAACTACTTATTAAATTTATTTTTTTTTAATTATGTTCCACTTCTATGCATTTTAAATACATTTTTTTCTCTTTAAAACAAAAGTAATTACTTTTTTTTTTAAATGTAATACTTTGTATGACAGAACATACTGAACTAAGCAATACATTTGTAAAAAAAAAATGACAAAAAGTCTATAACCGTTTGCATAAATGTGCTTAAAATATTATGAAGTCATCTTAATTACTAAAAGCCTCCGTTTGTTACTATTAACAGTGATTAGTTGTAAAAATGGTATATTTTTATGAGAACACTACTTGCGTAGTTAATTTAAAAACTAAATTTTTCGCTTTCAAAAAAGAAAAAAAAATATGTTGCATAAGAACATTAAATGGTCTAAAACATCACAATGTCGGATTTTCTCTTCTAGTTTACGAGATCTAAACGGGACGGACGGACAGACAGACCACACAAAACTAATAGCGTCTTTTCTCCTTTCGGTGGCGCTAAAAAAAAAATCAAAGATTGCACGGGCCTGTTCAAGGAAAAAATTCTAGTCAAGGCCAAAGACCGAGAGAAATGGAGAGACAGTCTTAAGGGTGTCACAACAGACCTGAAGGTGAAGTTTAGAATGATAAGCAAACGGTGTTGACATTGTTTATATGTGTAGCTTGAATGATTCCCCTTGACTAAGGGAGTGTTGTGATGTTGTGTGTAATGTGTGTAAACACAGTGTGTAAATAAATTCACTCATGAATCTGGCGTTATAGCGTTGGCGTTATTTGTGGTTATAAAGTGTAATGTTCTTAGTTTAACAAGTGGTAGCAGAGCTGTAAGTAAAATTATTTACTTTATTGATCCAATTTGAAGTAATGATGGCTACTAGGATAGAAATTCCATCATTTATTAAAGAAAAGCCATACGAATTATATAAACAAGAGTTACTAGCATGGAATGAAATAACTGACTTGAAAGAAGAGAAAAGAGCCATAGCCATAGCCCTTTCACTTCCACAAAACAGTGAATCAGGGATAAGAGAGAAAGTGTTCGAACAATTAGATCTATCAGAGCTCAAGTGTCGTGAAGGCTTTGAGAGACTTTTGAAGTTCCTAGACAAGAACTTGGCCAAAGATGACCTCGCAGATAGCATTCACAAATTTGACGAGTTTGAAGATTTTAAACAGGGGGAAAACCAGTCCATACAAGATTTCATAGCAGAATTTGACATGAAATATAGAAGAATGGAAAAGAAAAAGATGAAGCTGTTACCAGAGATTCTCGCCTTTAAGCTACTCAGAAAGGCAAGAATTACTCGAAACGAAAAGATGCTTGTTTTGACTGGTATGAATTACGCCAATAGGGAAACGTTATATGAAGAAGCTAAGTCGTCTCTGAAAAAGTTTAAGGGGGAAGAAAGTAAACTGAAAAACCAAGAGGCAAGTATCAAACTTGAGCCAACGTTTTTAGCTGAAAATGAAGAAGCTTTATGGGCAGCAGGATACCAAAGGCGTGAACACTTCAGTAGCTTTGGAAAACGAGAAGATCAGACCAAATGCAACTATAAGCCTAAAGTTGGACATCAAGTGAGAGGTGGAGGACAGGGAAGAGACAGCAACCGAGGTTTCGGACTTCCGAAATTTCCACGAAGCTCCAAAAATATCAACCCAGTTGGTCCCGATGGAAATATCCTGACATGTAAATCATGTGGGTCATACAGACATCTTTTGCCCAAATGCCCTGATAGTTGGGAAAACATGTCTAAGAGGGTCAATGTGGTTGACAAGGAAGAAGAAGCCTGTTTGTTCACAGGAAATCACAAACATGAAACTTCCCAATTAGGCGTTGAAGCTTTTAACTGTGCCGTTTTGGACAGCGCATGCAGTAGTACAGTTTGTGGAATGACATGGTTGCAGGCATTTTTGGACAGTTTAGATGAAGAGGACCGCAACAAAGTGAAGTTAAGAGAAGGTCACAGAATGTTTAAGTTTGGTGGTGGGACAATAATAAAATCAAAGGGGGAATATGAGTTACCTGCCACGGTGGCTGGAAAGAAAGTTAAGCTCCTGACTGATGCTGTTGAAACAGACATACCATTGTTACTCTCCAGATCTGCTATGAAAACAGCAGGAGTAAAAATGGACTTAGAAAATGACACAGCTGTCATATTTGGAAAAGAGGTTGCCTTAAACTTAACATCATCTGGTCATTATTGCATCCCAATTGACAAATCAGAAACGATAGAAATTGAAGAGGTCAACACAGTAAAAGCATTCGACGAAACTCCAGAAAAACGCAAGGCGACTATTAGAAAACTACACAGGCAGTTCGCACACCCTCCGAGGGATAGACTTAGGGCTTTACTTCAAGACGCTAACATTTGGTGCGAAGATTTTGAAGAGGAATTAACAGAAATAGAAAGAAGCTGTGAACTGTGCAAAGTATTTGCTAAGACACCACCTCGACCTGTAGTGGCTTTCCCAATGGCCAGAGACTTTAATGAAAAAGTTGCAATGGATCTCAAACAGTACAAAGATCAATGGATACTGCACATGGTTGATATGTGGTCGAGGTACAGTGTTTCTGTACTAATTAATCGGAAGAAAACGTCTAATGTCATTGATGCCTTGATGACAAACTGGGTTGGAATATTCGGAGTGATGAAGGGATTGATGACGGACAATGGCGGCGAGTTTAATTCTGACGAGCTTCGAGAAGTGGCCTCAATCCTGAACATTCAAGTTTGCACTACTGCAGCTTTCAGTCCATATCAGAATGGCTTGTGTGAACGAGTCCATGCTATTACCGATCACATGTTAATGAAACTTGAGGCTGAAAATTCAGACGTAAATCTGGAAACTCTCTTATTCTGGGCAAATATGGCTAAAAACTCTTTGCAAATGAGAAATGGTTATAGCAGCCATCAGCTTGTGTTTGGGAGAAACCCTAGTTTACCAAACATTCTTCAGGCAAAACTACCAGCTTTAGAGGGTAGCACAACAAGTGAAACCTTTCATAAACACCTGACCGCTCTCCACGAGGCACGTAAAGCTTACATTCAATCAGAGTCAAGTGAAAGAATACGACGAGCCCTGCGTTCTAAAGTTCGAGCATCAGAGCAGGTGTTTCAAAATGGTGACAAAGTTTTTTACAAGCGTGAAGGCAAAGAGAGATGGTTAGGACCTGGAAAGGTGGTATTTCAAGATGGAAAAGTTGTATTTGTCAGACATGGCGGTGTATTTGTCAGAGTGGCACCAAACAGACTTTATAAAGTGAACGTGGATGAGGAAGAGAATACAGAAGATAATGAGGAGAACACAGAAACGATTCATGACGTCGTCAAAAGTGGTGTAAGTGAACTATTTGATGGAGATGGTGAACTTATTAGAGATGAAAGTAACACAAAGACAGACATTCATTCTGTAACTTGTTTGAAGCCAAATGAACAAATAGAATACAGAATGGATGGATCAGAACAATGGACGAAAGCTAACATTCTGGGAAGAGCAGGCAAAGCCACTGGAAAGTATAAATATTGGTATAACATAGAAAATAATGTAGACAAAGAAAGAAAAAGTGTAGACCTTGAACAAATTGAGTGGAAATATTCAAGGTCTGACAATAGTGACAATGTTTGTTTATCAATGGTTGAATCAAGCAAAGAGATTGATGAAGCCAAACAATTGGAGTTACTGAAATTAAGACAGTTTGAAACATATGAAGAGGTTGAAGATTGTGGACAAAATGCTATTTCTACACGGTGGGTTATAACTATGAAAAATGGTTCACCCAAAGCACGTCTCGTTGTAAGAGGATTTGAAGAGCAAGACTTAATACCAAAAGATAGTCCAACTGTCGCCAAAGGTTCCATGAGAATTTTTTTGGCCATTGTGGCTAGTAAACAGTGGCAGATTAAAACAACAGATATCAAATCTGCATTTTTACAAGGAAAGCCCCTAGATAGAGAGGTGCATATTATACCCCCAAGAGAGAGTAATACTCCAAGCAAAGTCATTTGGAAACTGAAGCATGGGCTATATGGACTCAAGGATGGTGCAAGGCAATTCTATTTAAGTGTCAAAGAAGAGCTTATTGAGCTTGGTTGCAAACAGTCCAGCCTTGATCCAGCACTGTTCACATTAATGACTGATGGAGATGTATGTGGCATTATTTGTTGCCACGTCGACGATTTTCTTCATGCTGGCGATGACGTTTTTGAGAAGACTATGTGTGGATTGCGGCAACGATTTGTGGCAGGAAAAATAGAAGAGCGAAATTTTTATTACATCGGATTCGACATCAGACAAGTCACAGATGGGATCATCCTGGACCACACAGCGTACATCGAAAAACTTGATCGCCCAAAGTTAGACCCAGCAAGATGTCTGCAAAAGGACTTGCAGCTGAATGATGCAGAACAGTCTTTGTACAGAAAACTCATTGGCCAGTTAAATTGGGTCGTTCAAGGCTCCAGACCTGATATGGCTTTTGAGTTAGTTGATCTCAGCACAAAGTTAAACAAAGCTTTGGTTACAGACCTAACGCGAGCATTAAAAGCCATCGGAAAGTTAAAAGACTTAAGACCCATACAATTGTATAGAGGTCTAAATGGAAAACCCGAAAAAGACTGGGAGCTGCTTCTGTTCTGCGATGCTGCCTTGGGTAATCTTAGTGGTGGCACAGGAAGTACAAGTGCCCATATTGTATGGATTAAAGACAGAGACGGGCATTGTTGTCCGATTTTTTGGAAAGCCTCAAAGATCAAAAGGGTAGTGAGATCTACCATAGCGGCTGAGGCATTAGGCTTGCAAGAAGGCCTAGAGTCTGCCATCTTTTACAGAACTGTAATTGAAGAACTCTGTGGTATTGAGAAACAGTCTTTGTCTATCACAGTTTTCATTGACAACAGAAGTGTCATTGAAGCGCTGCAGACCACCAAGCTAGTGGAAGACAAAAGGCTGCGTATTGACATCGCTTCCATCAATGAGATGCAGAGGACTGAAAGAATTGAAATTCGCTGGTGTCCTGGAAGAGCACAACTAGCTAATGTGATGACCAAACGGGGCGCATCTGGACTTCTACTTCTGACAATACTGCAAGAAGGAAGACTCCCGGATGAGTTTGTGTGATCAGCACTATTATTTCCCTTTTTTTTTT
>JADKLZ010000166.1:32643027-32657288 GCA_021533235.1 Biomphalaria straminea
TTGTTGCTGTTGTTGTTGTTGTTGTTGTCGTTGTTGTTGTCGTTGTCGTTGTTGTTGTTGTTGTTGTTCCTGAGTGGTAAAGCGCTCGGCTTACAAACGGAGGGTTTCGGGTTCCAATCCTAGTGAAGACTGGTATTCTTAAGTTTGACACAAAATGACCCCAGCGCCAAAACGTCGCAAAAAAAGTTCTATTTTTGAAAAAAAAAATCATGTCATGTGCGCTCTGGGAGTCACAGCCATCTTTAATACGGACTTTTATGCAATGAAATTAATTTGAAATTAATTAAAAAGCGTATTTTTCTATCCGTTTCGTAGGCTGCTTATAAATATATAATTATCATAAAAGATGAGGGGGTCATAGGTCATGTCAGGAAGGGACCTCAGCTGCATGTATGCAGTGTGCAGGGTGAGGAGTAGGCCTACTTTTTTACTTTACATGCATAGAACATAAATTAATAGCAGCACCGGGGACAAAGAGAGAAAGTAATGAATTAAATGCTACGAAAATAAGGGACTGCGTCGACCGGGGCCCGAACCTGCGACCCTGGCATCGGCAACACCGCCTAGCGATAACGCACCAAGCGAAGTTAGCCTCTAGAGTCTAGACCATCCGAATGCCCAAAAAAAACCATTCTTCTGGTCTAAAGACACCACGCCCGTATGCAAATTACCACCCCAGTGGTCAAAGGTCACAAGCCACAGCCCGCACATTTGTTTCAGCACCTAGCTTCAACTCTATGTTCTTTACTTTAGCTGCCAAATGCCTACATCACCCCTGAATTGTAAGCAAATGGGAGGGAGGAGGGGAGCTTCTTTCATCGTCCATCGTCATCGAGAAGTACATAGAAGTCCAATTCATAGAGCGCTGGTTGTGAATGTGTATGTGTGTTCGTATGTGAATGTTGTTCGAATTATTCATCAATATTCATCAGTTAAGCTGTGGTTGTTAATTGTAATCAAACTGAATTTCCATTAGATTGGATCAATAAAAATTATCTTATCTTAACTTATCTTATTTTAAATAGTGTCCATGGCAACGAATCTCACTTATTATAGTTATTTTTTTTTATTTGTTTACGTCTGATCCTTGAAAAAAAAAATTTAATAATCATTTTTTTTTGTATACGAAAAAATTTTTTTTTTACAAAATGTGTGTTCTCTAAAACATGGACAGATTTCCTTGCGTCAAAATGGCCATCGCCAAAACGACGTCGCTATATTGTCGTGTATCGACTTGAACGAGAGACGGACTAAACGAAACAAATTGCGTCTCTTTTTTTTTTTACAAGGTTCGCTAGAAATCAAGTAACTCTCCAGTTATATTACTTAAAACAAAAGTAATTTTCACGTAAAACGAATCAAGTGACGATTCTTTTTATTAAAGCCTTATAATACCAATGCATTAATCTACACATGTTTCCAGTAACATGTTATGTTATTTGTTATAGTTTTACCTCATGCATTTATTTACCAAATGCATATGCCTGATGTATTTACCTGATGTATTCAAGGTGTGTTAATACAGTAATTCATTATGCAAAAGCCTCGCTTGTTTTGTGAAATGTCACCAAGTTCAGGTCAAAAGTTCAACAGTCTACTTGTCTCATTCTATATAAGTTTTTCTCACAAGATCTGTGTTTTTGATGTTATTAATCATAGATTACGATAATAGTTAAGCTTTTCATAAGGTCCAAGGAGTAATGGGAGGCGCGGTGGCTGAGCGGTAAAGCGCTTGACTTCTGAACTGGGTGTCCCGGGTTCGAATCCTGGTGAAGACTGGGATTTTTATTTCATGATCCTTGGGCGCCTCTGAGTCCACCCAGCTCTAATGGGTACCTGACATTAGTCTGGGAAAAGTAAAGGTGGTTGGTCGTTGTGCTGGCCACATGACACCCTCGTTAACAGTGGGCCACAGAATCAGATGACCTTAACATCATCTGCCATATAGACCACAAGGTCTGAAAGGGAAACTACTTTTAAAGTGGCTAAAAAGTCCAAGCTGTGACCTACATAATTTGCTACATTCTGCGCAGACATAACGGTTGTCCGCCGATGGTAAACTCGGGTCCTCTTTTCGCCGTCTTTATCTGTCCGCGGCAGTGGATTTTATCTTGGTCTCAAGAGTGTATCGTTAGGTCACGTGATATTGCAACAATTTGTCCCCGCGCCCTTAACTTATTGGGGACACAGGAGGCATTGAAATATAGTCGTTTAGTACTTCTTCATATAACAAGATCTTCGGGTCTAGCAAGGGAACAGTACCAGGAAAAAGAAGAGGAGGCAGACAGAGAAAGCGGTGGGAAAACAACATGAAAAAAATGGACGGGCCTACCATTGAAAGAAGTTCTAAACAAGGCAAAGGATAAAGAGGAATGCAGAAACACAGTCTACAAGTCTTGCTTGGTGCCCCAACAATCCACCAGACTAAGGGATAGGTAACAGGTAACAGTAACAGGTAACAGTAACAGGTAACAGTAACAGGTAACAGGTAACAGTAACTTCTACGAAAATGTGCAAGCGATGAGTGTGATGAGAATGTTACTTTTGAATGACGAAATGTCTTTCAGTAAATGTACTAAGTAAATATACATACATCTCTTATTGAGCCATACTTATCCTTTGAGAATGGAGAGTTCTGACCAAATGATAAAGAGATATAGTACATTTACATCTCTCATTAAGCCATACTTATCCTTTGAGAATGGAGAGTTATGACCAAATGATAAAGCGGGTGATTTCCGAGTCTAGAAGTTCTAAACTGTTATCTTGGTATACTCTGGAAATATAATTTAATTATTTTTTGAATACCAAATATTTATGTGAACGTGAGATGGGATGGTTGAGTAGAAAATCACTAGACTTCAGACTTGGGAGTCTCGAATTCGAATTCGGGTAAAGAGTGAAATTTCGAAAAGATTTCTAGGACGCCCTAAGCCACCCAGCTTTAATGGGTACCTGCTAGTGTTGGGTAATTGAACTGGTCATTGTGATGGCCATACGACACACTCGTTAACCGTTTTAATAAAAAAGGGGGGGTACCGTTTTATATTTTAACCAGGGCCCATCCGTACCTTGGTACACAGTAATATAAAATTCGTCTATTAGCCTAGTATTGCGCAATTAATTAAAAAATCAAGGAGGGAGTCTGTGTTTTGACCTATTTTTGAAAAATCTAGATATATTCATTGCTGTCAGCTCCCAACAACATATCTCAACCTGCCAGGCTACCTGATGACCTTTCTGTGGACAGTCCCAGGTTGTAATGCAAGCTTAACAGTACAACAAACATACGAGCCATTAATTGTATCGTTGAAAAAAGAAAACGAAACTATTTTATTTCTTTGTTTTGGACTAAAAATGTTTTCTGTTAGGTTAACCTTACTTCTAACCATCACTTCAGTCAGTAAGTACAACTAACTGTTTACTTGCATTGTTTTGACTATGTACACTTCGCTATACAAGTAAGAATTTTTCCTCTTTTTTATGAGCTTACCACATAATTAGGCAGCCGTCCAAGATTGTAAGTAGAACTACTGTAGCACTCAGAGGCGTAGATAGCAATGTGGGTGTAGTGAGGGCCGCATGGGGCATCAGGCGAAGAGGCGCATCCAACTCTCCTCCATTATGAAGTAAATTAACGCTTTTATTCTCCTGAACTTCTTAGTAATAACAACCCGTTGTAGGCCTACATAATTGAGCACTCACAACGTATTGTTATAGTACGTAAATATCAGGTGGCCGAGCCTTGCTCGGTTAAATAAAAGCCCTGCCCAGCCTGACTGTCGGACAATAAGAAGTTCATACCGGCTTGCCATCCTTCCATCCCAGTGGTGCTGCAGCCCGTGGTCTGCTTTGAGTTTTACACATCCCTTCATTCATATCTCTAAATGCGTTCTTGTTTGGAAAGAAATATTTTAGTGTTCTAGGGTAAGCCTAGTGACGTAAGCAGCGTTTTTTCCGTTTACGTCATGGAAAACTTTCATTCATAAATTATTCTAAACAAAATTAATGGTCTGCTTTTAGTTTTACACATCCCTTCATTCATATCTCTAAATGTTTGCAAAGAAATATTTTAGAGTTCTACGGTAAGCCTAGTGACGTAAGCAGAGTTTTTCCCGTTTACGTCACGGAAAACTTTCATTCATAAATTTTCCATTTCATTCATAAATTATTCTAAGATTGAGACATTTTCATATCGAAATAACGGTCGAACTCGAGTTTTCCCGATGTGCCCAATGAGCTGAAAATTTTTTTCTCAATAATATGCAGATACGTTGAAATTTTAAAGAAAATCGTTAGAGCCGTTTTCGAAATAGAAGAAATATATATACAAGAATTGCTCGCTTAAGAGTATAGGATAAATGTAGCTTTTATATAGCGCTACTTCCATGCTTATAACATGCTCAGAGCGCTTTAGTCCAATCTCATTTGTGGACCAGTTGTGGGGGGGAGGGGTATCTGGTTGAAGATTGTCAATGCTGCCTTCAGGCGCTCAGTAAACACAACTCTGCTCGAGTCGGGTGTCGACATATTAAACAGTAGTGAGGGCGAGTTGATTATTATTATTATGTTAGAAAAGAACGAGTATTCTTTCTCTGGCGGAGCCAGGGTCGAGTTTCGTTAAAAGGGAGACAAAATTCATCGTATTCCCTTTATCAGTTTCCACTGAGGAATTTTCTGGTGATGTGTCAGAATAACCCATAAAATGTGCGATCAGCGGCTCTGCTGGTGTATGCGCAAATAATCATCTACGTTGGATTCCTGGACAGTGTTAAAAACCATGCAATAGTAGGCTGTAAATGAACAACACAATAATAATACAACCTTTATATTTTGAATTCAAATCGAGGCCAATCGTTATGAATGGTCTCCATCCAATGGACAAAAAAGTATTCATTTTTTTTTTACCGTTTCAGTTAGGCGCTATAATCATGCTCTAATGGTGGAAAGCTTGGTCGAGAGGCCAAGTGCGGCTTGATCTTAGCTTGCTTGGCTACCTAGAAGGGGGCTCGAGGTTCGACACCCGACTCGGGCAGAGTTGTTTTTACTGAGCGCCCAAAGGCAGCACGGGAAACCAGCTCCTAGATACCCCCTCCCCCCCACTGGTCCACAAATGAAATTGGACCAAAGCGCTCTGAGCATGCTATAAGCATGAAAGTAGCGCTATATAAAAGCTATAATAATAATCACTTTTGCGGTCCAGTGTATATGTGTGCGAAGTGGTATCTGGGCGAAGGTTGATTGCTGCCTTTCTAAAGACTTTATTTTAAAAAAATGTTGCTCCTGTCTGAATTGGAGCATGAGCTTTCGAGACTCTAGCCACTGAGCCATTCAAGTACTTATAAAATTCTATGGGTTATTGTTTGTTTAACTTTTTATTTAGCCAACAACCTTATTGTCTACACAAACCTTATATCCCCCAAGCTTTATACATTTTCTATATAAAACTTAATTAACTTATCACAACTATTTGACTGAAGAACTGAATTATTATTTTTTTTTATTGATTTGTATGTTGACTTCGGCAATAACTAATTACCCCCCACATCTCTACAGCTGATGTACAAAAAGGATATACTAGCACTATTTATCATTCACTCAGTGTTTAATCCTTTTCTTGTGTTTTTCTTTCCAGGTGTTCCAGCTATTTCTACGCAAGAGAGTCCCCAGAAACCGATTGTAAGCCTCTATGCCAGCATAATGAACACTGTAATAGAAGCGTATAAAGCTCATTTTGGCTCGCCGCCGCAAAGTAAGAATAAAAGTAAACTGGTAAAGTTTCACCTTTCAGACTTTGTGGTCTATAGGGCAGAAGATGTAAATGTCATCTGTTTCTGTGGCCCACGGCTAACGAGGATGTCATGTGGCCAGCACGATAATAACCTTCTTTACTTTTTCCAATCAGAGCTGTGTGGACTCAGAGGTGCCCAAAGATCCCTAAATTAAAAATCCAATCCTCAGACTTATCTTTTCAGAGTGCTTTGTCACAAATAGTGCTTTAGACTTATCTTTACAGAGTGCTTTGTCACAAATAGTGCTATAGATTGTTATCTTCACAGAGTGCTTTGTCACAAATAGTGCTATAGATTGTTATCTTCACAGAGTGCTTTGTCACAAATAGTGCTATAGATTGTTATCTTCACAGAGTGCTTTGTCATAAATAGTGCTATAGACTGCTTCCTCAATGTGAGAAAGAACACTCTTACCAAGGCAGAGTCGCTGACGAATTCTCCTCCGGAGTTTCAACAAGTGTTTTGCCAGTAAGTGGAAATCTATCTCAGTCAGTGTTTTCATTAGAGATAACCAAATGTTTCTAGTCTTGTCACTATACGACTACCCCAGTGATAGTGTTACCATGCTCAGTCAGATAAAACCAATGACTGGGCAGAACCATAAGTCATTGGTCGACATGCACGACTAGAAACACGCGTAGGACGTAATCATCTTCTTTTTTTTTCAGAGTAACTATATCCTTTAAGATAATAATAATAATAATAAGGCTTGTCTTCGAATCCGAAGATTAGTGAGGAATACAGTGTTTCCCGTGGCTGTGCAGCCCCAGCTATGACCTACATATTTTGCCACATCCAGGGCAAGCAAAACCATTGTCCGCAGGTGGTCGGTTTAGATTTTCTTTTCGTCGTCTGCGTTTGTTCTCGGAGGCAGATTTTCTTTTGGTCTCAAATGTGTATCCCGCGGCCTTCGTGAGTGACCTCCAGCTGTCTCGTTCCGACACCTCATGGAGCCACTTGCTCTCTTCTATGTCAGCCAAGGAAAGTTGACGCCTAAGCTGGTCTTTGAAGCGTTTCCGTGGGGCGCCTCTGTTACGTCGACCACCTTTTAGCTCACCAAAAAAGACTGCCTTTGGCATACGTTCGTCTCCGTTACGGGATACGTGCACTGCCCAGAGTAGCTGTCGGACTATAAGAAGTCCCTCTATACTGTCCATACCTGCGTTATAAGATAAGAAGATAAGTTACTATGCTAATGTGTGTGTTTCTTGTGTAAATGTGAGGAAAGGAGGAGCGGATGTGTTTGGTTGTGTAAGCTGACCCGTTTCTGAAGAAACCACCTGAGATGCTCTTACGTCATTTAACTTTAGAAAGAAATAGACACAAAAAAAAGGAAAAATGGAAAAAAAAAACCTAGGTTATCAATAGTGTAAGAACTGTGTATTTATAGCTATATATATCAATAGTGTAAGATTTATTTTCCATAATCAATATCAAGCCAAATTACTTGATGACTACTAATTAATCAATTGGTCAATTTTTTTTTCATGGATTCATATTTAGTTAGAAGCACTTCACAATTTGTTAAAAGTTTCAACTCGATCCCAGAATGGGAAGTGGGAAAAAATAGCGTGTTACAAAAGGTGTACCAGACAGACAGACAGACAGACTGACAGAGTGATAAGATGTAACCTTTGTAAAAAGGACTGCTGGGAAGGTTAAAGGGGAGAGACCCAGACATGTGAGATAGAAAAGATGTGTATTGTTATATGTTAATATCTTGTTTAAATTATCATTTTATTTTATGTTTCTTCATATTCTTTAAGTTAAACCTGTGTATATTTATACATAAAAGTTGTATTGTTTGTTTTAAACGAAGTATGTTCAAGTTTCTAATGCGCTTACATCAGTTTAATTGCACTTGTTATATTATCACAATAGAATGACTGATGTTTAAAAGTTAGCACTCCATTTTTATGAACGTGAACTAGAAGCTAAGAAAACAACCAGCAGTCTAATACACACTACTGTGACACTTAACAGAAAACCGTGAACAAGTAAACTTACTGGACACAGAACAAGGGAGATTACAAGAATAACAAACAAACACACACACACAACATACATAAACATAAATACACATATAAATGTAACATCCTCCGTGTTTGAGGTTAGTCATATACATAGTCACTAGTTCTAGTGGATTTGACCACTCGGCCAGACCTAGTTGTATAGGTTGTCGACCTATGTGACTGGTCTTGTATAGGGCTCTCAGGTCTCTGAGCCGTGCCTTCATCTGTGCTGGGTGCATCCATAGGTGCGGGATTATCAGGCCCGGTCGTACCTACTGGTGTGTGCGCAACGGCGAATTCGTATCAGCAGGCGGTGGGATTCTTCGCAAGGGAATTCTATTTCGGCGATAAACTCCACCGCTCGATTCAACTTCATACGACCGTTTTTGTAACCGACAAGTGATAACAGTACTGTCTTAGTATTGTTATGACATGCTTAGAGTGTAGATTTATTTCGGAGTAATTAGGGGATAAGTTTTCATTAGTGACGGAAGTGACGATAGGTTAGATTAAAAAACAGGGGAATAGAGATTGACGCTATCAACAAAGCAGACGCTTTTGAGATATTAGAACCGAACGACAACGACGGGTCCCTTCTTGAGCATTAAACGTTATTAATTGTTGAAGCAGCGTCGACTTACTATATCATTGTTCGGTCTTCATTGGTGGTTTGATTTGTGACAGTTTATCATTCAACAGTATCTATGTAACTATCTAGCGCTACTGACCTACAATCGTGCATTAATACTTATAAAAAGAAGATTTTCTTACCCTTTTAGAACTTGTGATCTCTAGGGCAGATGATGTAAAGGTCATCTGTTTCTGTGGCCCGCGGTTAACGAGGGTGTCATGTAGCCAGGACAACGACCAGCAGTCTTTAGTTTTCCTCAACTAATGTCAGATACCCATTAGAGTTGGGTGAACTCAGAGGCGCCCAAAATTAAAAATCCCAATACTGATATGATTGAGTATGATTGTTACTGTGTTGTGTGAAATATTCATCAGCAATTAAGTTACATCTAGAATCGAGTTAATATCAACATAGAGCTTTAATTCAAAACGGAGACTCTCTTTAGACATAGATCGAGGTCCTCCAGAGCTGTTCGACACATTAGGCAGTTAGAGATCTGTCATTGGCTACGGCTTCATCTTCTCATGTCTATAATTTTGAAATCTTCTGAGAATATATAGTCCTATCCAGGGCCGGTCTAAGGCCACTGCAACCTATGCGGTCGCAGTGGGCCCCGCGCTTTCATAGACCCCGCGCTAATTCTAGGTGTAATTATTAAATTGCAAAATATGTACGAACAAATGCTGGAAATCTTCTGAAATTATTAAAATCTCCTGAAAAATAGACAAAGTTGTCATTTGTGGGTGTCATTTATTGCTTAAACGCCAATCCTAAGCGCGATAAAAGAAAAAAAGGCATTGCTAGCTTTCATGTAATAAAGTGTTATAATCAGGTGAATTTCCACCTTCATCGGAAGTTCCAATACTTTATTTACTTTTATAGTCACTGGCATATACATATGTCATAGGTTGCAAGGTTCATAAAGTAAAATTAATTTGATCGCAGATTGTACTTAGTAAAGAATTACTATAATTCAAAGTCGAATGATTTTTTTTTCTAATACAAAATCTGAATTGTCACGTATTATCCTTATTCCCACGTACTATGGGCCACGCGTAATCAGCTTTGAATTGGGCCCCGCAGTTGTTAGGACCGGCCCTGGTCCTATCACGGTCCTATGATACCATTGTACTCAGTTCTGCTTTCATAAAATACTTTTCTGTGAGCTTATGTTATATAGTAAAAGAAAAACAAACAAGAAATTTAAAATAAAAAGTACCAATAAAAAATGAAAAAATCATAAAACAAACATATTTTTATTTTCAAAAAATAGTTTTGCAATTTCGTTAAGAAAAAACAAACATTTGAAAAAAAAAATCAATTTTCTAATTAACCAATATTTACTTTGTAATGCAATTATTTGATTACCTCCCGTGTTTGCTTCACCTTTTTTATGCGTCACATTGCCAACTCATTTACATAAACTAATCAATTTTTTTTTTATGATAATTTCTAAATGTCAAATTTGCTCATACTAGTCATACCGTCTTGTCGCTAATAAAACTAGGCGGTATGTTTCTAAAAAACGGTAAGAAGCCTTCACTACAAAGGGGTTTATGTTGATATAATAAACATACATATTGATTACATTTTTTTTTTACTAAGTAACACGTAATGAAATACTCAGAAAGCCTCAAAAACAGTGGCGTAGCATCCATGGCGCAAAGGGGTTCAATGAACCCGGGCCCACGACCATAAGGGGCCCACAGCCTGTGGCCATAATAACAATTTCGCAAAGGGGCTCATTGCGCCAACGATTCTTGACCAGTAAGGGTGCACATGAGGACCAGGAGATGAAGTGATGGGGATAAAATGACCGGGAACCTAGCCCTAAGCGTGCGTTTAAGGTGGCCATCGTTTCCATATCGTCCATATCTTTTTCCACCCATTATGTCGATAGTATTACAGGAATGGTGGGGGGGGGGAGGGGATGTAGAGATTTTGGTTAAGAAAATATTATTGTTTTGTACAAAGGGGGAAGGGGGAAGGGAAAAGGATGAAGGGGGCGATAACAACAATTACGTCTGTCTATTTCGATACAGTTGTTAATTATTCAATTTTCTCAAAGCTTAATCGTTTTAAATTTTATTGTGCATATAAATCATGTAAATTATATTTTCTTAGTTTTAAAATGGACTCTAGGTTTTTGCAATTAAGAATATAACGAATGAGGAGACCAACTTAGGGAGCAGGTTTATAACAAAATCTACAAGACGATATTGATCATTCAATAGAGCCTTTCTCTGACTAATACATTGTTTTTACTACCATTAATAATAATAATAATAATAATAGGCTTGTCTTCGAGTCCGAAGATTAGTGAGGAATACAGTGTTTCCCGTGGCTGTGCAGTCCCAGCTGTGACCTACATATTTTGCCACATCCAGGGCAAGCAAAACCATTGTCCGCAGGTGGTCGGTTTAGATTTTCTTTTCGTCGTCTGCGTTTGTCCTCGGCGGCAGATTTTCTTTTGGTCTCAAATGTGTATCCCGCGGCCTTTGTGAGTGACCTCCAGCTGTCTCGTTCCGACGCCGCATGCAGCTAGGTGCTCTCTTCTATGTCAGCCAAGGAAAGTTGACGCCTAAGCTGCTCTTTGAAGCGTTTCCGTGGGGCGCCTCTGTTACGTCGACCACCTTTTAGCTCACCAAAAAAGTCTGCCTTTGGCATACGTTCGTCTCCCATACGGGATACGTGTCCTGCCCAGCGTAGCTGTCGGATCATAAGAAGTCCCTCTATATTGTCTATACCGGCGTTCGCAAGGACATCGCTGTTTGTAGTGCGGTCTTGCCATCGTATATCCATGATGGAGCGCAAGCACCTTTGGTGAAAGCGCTCAAGGAGTCTTAGCTGTTTTCTATATAGTGTCCATGTCTCAGAGCCATATAGAAGGGTTGAGAGAACCACCGCCTGGTAGACATCCAAGATAGCAATTAGGTCATTACTAGGCTTTCCTACTAGTGAGAATCAGAAGTCTGCAGAATTGGCCTAACAAATGCTCCAAGTAATTAAAAAAATCCCCATTTATCTTTAAATAAACTACGAGGCTAGAGCTATGATGGTGCTTCCAATATGACATCATACTAGAATAATCTCCGGTCATTGTTACATCAAAAGATGACGCTAGCGCATTGAGAAGTAGATTCACAGGCTTCTTACTTTCCTATTCAGAGGGCCTGAATAATGCTTATAAATAAATATTCCATCCATCTATTTACTGTTAAATAATACACTTAATAATTAGTCACTGGTTTTAGTGCTTTAGGAATGTCAATCTGTAGAATGGGAAATAGAACTCATAAAACAATAAAACATTACTTTATATATTTGAAACTCCCTTAACTCGTTTGATTCTGTTTAAAAAATTACAAACATTGCCTTTTAATTCGTGTTGGAGTTCTACTTGTAACATAATAAGTTTATTAAAAAGCTTCTCTACTTGTATTCGAATTTCTTTTGGTAAATGTACCGATACATTCGGATTACTCAATTGTTTGGTTACACATTACAGTCGTCTGATTGAGGGAGGGGGGCCCACCAATATATTCTTGAACCCGGGCCCAAGGGTACCTTGCTACGCCACTGCTCAAAAATAGAGGCGCCTCTCTTATGCCTCATTACCTGCGAAGTCTGAAATGAATGATATTTCATATATTATATATTTATTTTTAAATAAAAAGTGTGTCACATTGTTTGATGAAATTTAATGTCATTAAAAAATATAATAATTCATCATTATTATACATAAAAGCTAATTTTCTTTTAAGATAAAAAGCTATTGTAAAAAATTGTTTTTGCGTGTTAATTAAAATCAAAAAGTCAGATAGGCTATAGTTAGTAGGTACAAAAGACGATCCATTGATTCCTATTGCTGTACATCTTCTGTAATTTCTTGGCCAGTGTTGAATATTTCTTCCTAAGACTTTCTCTAGTAAAACAATGTATAACTTTAATGTTTTCACTGGGACTATAACAACGCCTACATAGATTATAGACGATATGAATACGTGATATGAATACGTGAATCGGCTCCAGAGGTGCGTAAAATTCGCACTAGTGCTCCTTCTTCCTTAGAACCTTTAGAGAATGGAATGGGTTGCCTGAATCAGCCAGGAAAACCAACGACTTAGAAGAATTCAAGTCATTGATTAACTTACATGACTAGATCGAGACATGAAATGCATAGGTCGTAAATATCTTCTTAATTGAAGTAATGTCTGTAACCGATAAGATAAGATTCTGTGGTTTCCCCTTGCAAGCTGTATGACTAAAGAGGCCGATCCTTGATACACAGCTGCGATCGCAGGTTGGGCAGTTGTAGTCACCATAAGATAAGATATGAAAAGATAGAATGAGATTTAATAACTTATAGGTTAATGTTTTATGTGTTAATGTATTGTTTTCGATAATGAATAATTGTGCAAAGTTCAATTTGAGCCGAGAATTAGAATTGTTGATACGGCGGTACAAATATTTATACGGCGGTACATGAGTTGATACGACGGTACAAGAGTTGATACAGCGGTACAAGAGTTATTACGGCGATACATGAGTTGATATAGCGGTACAAGAGTTGATACGGCAATAAGTACGTTAACGGTTAAGCCTTTGTGCGGTCTATTCTACGTGTTACTAATTCCACAGTTTTGGCTGTGATTTATTGGACATTAAAGTATTCAGCTATTTTGGAACCATAAAATGGTCAACTTCTTTGAGTTGGCAGTATCATTTGGGGCGTTACGCATACAGCCTGGATATCGAGACTCGTTACAATATAATAAAATAAGAGAAATGTGATTAACGCCTAAGGTACTCTTATGGTTTCCTTTAGAAATATAACATGATTTTATATTTATTACATTTTTTAAGTTCATTTATAATAAAGCTCGAAGATATCCTCTGAACTGCTCAGGCTCCCCACTTACTGAAATCCAGCGCTAGTTTTTTAATTGTGTAATAGCCTATATATGTTTTCTATTATGTTTAGGGCAAAGCGGGAATTAAAGAACTGTTCAAGGCCGTATATCAGAGAGTGTTCACGTCTGAACAGAATTCTACGTTACGTCATGCACCAGGCCTTTCAATTCACGTGCTCTTCCCATGGACATCAAAGTAAGGTTTTGTAAGGTTTTGTTTCATTTATTTTACATAGGCTTCTTCTTCCTTATTGTCATAACAGCATAGAACGTGTACAATAATAACATCATTTACAATAACAAAATCATTTACACTAATAACATCATTTACACCAATAACATCATTTACACTAACAACATCATTTACACTAATAGTTTCATTTACAATAATAACATCATTTACACTAATAACAGCATTTACACTAATAACATCGTTCACAGTAATAACATCATTTACAATAGTAACACCAGTTACAATGATAACACCATTTACAATATTAGCATCATTTACACTAATAACATCATTCATAACAAGAACAATAACGACATCAGTGACATCATTAGAAACGAGAACATCTTTCTAAATCTCCCACCCTTTACATTTATATGTTCAACATTGACTTGGCGTATTTATTGTATTTTATTTTTTTACAAAAAACAAAATACTTTAGAGTTTAAATAGATTGGAGATTTCATTCATGGCTGAAAAACTATAAATGGAATGATTTTTTGGGTGCATCTGGTGTACTAAATTAAGAATGTGGTTCTATAGTGTACACAGTAAGCGCTGTTTGTTACTTAAGCTCTTTGGTGTGTACAGTAAGCGTTGTTTGTTACTTAAGCTCTTTGGTGTATACAGTAAGCGCTGCTTGTTACTTAAGCTCTTTGGTGTATACAGTAAGCGCTGTTTGTT
>JADKLZ010000166.1:32728370-32738649 GCA_021533235.1 Biomphalaria straminea
CTTTTGTGATACAGCCCGTACCGTACATTCGTTCCCTTGGATTATACTGAGGAAGATGCTGATGGATCTCATACTTATATGAATGTAACTTTTGTGGTACATTCCGTACCGTACCGAGAGTATGTATAAAGCCATTACAATTTTGTTTGTTTCTCATATGGGGATTACCTATCGGATTATCTGCTTGACATGGACTAAGAGAAATCACATAATTGGATCACCTTGGACAATTGCCTTTAATCTATTGGAGTACCAGCTGAGCAATATTAGTAGGAGTAGAGGTATAATAATTATTTTAATTTTGCTAATTTTTTTTTGTATGTAACTATTTTGCAACTATCATTTTTGTAAGGTAATATTGTAATATAAAGGACACAGCTCTAGGAAAATGTCTAAGTTTATACCTCGTACACTAGATGAGATAATAGCCCAGGCTGAGATGTTGGGGTTTAAAGGCAAAATGTTAAAAAAATTTATAGATGCCCAACAGAAAATTGACTTAGACAGAATGACAAGGGAAGCGGAGGAGAGAAGACATATAAGAGAGATGGAGGACAAACGACTGGCAAGACAACATGAAATAGATAAGAAAGACAAGACAGTTAACGACAATCCCAAACAGAGTAAACAGTTAGACAAAAACCTAAAATGCATGACAGACAAGGAGGACTTGCTATTCTACTTAGAACTGTTTGAAACGACTGCTACTGCCAACGACATACCCAAGACAAGATGGCCACTTTTTCTCACCCATAAATTAAACGAGAAACTAAAAGTATTTATGATACAAACAAAACTGATACACAACACAGACTATGATTTTGTGAAGGGGGAGCTCCTAAAACAAGCCCAACTCACAGAAGAAGCTTGCCGAACACTGTGGCATGAACTTTCCCCAAAGACTGACGACATGAAAGATTTTTATGTCCATTTGAAAAGGACATTCGACAACTGGCTTAAAACATCCCAAACCCCAATGACAGTAGAGGGTATAATTGACCTTATAATGAGAGACAGACTTTACAGTGTGCTATCTTCCGAGGCACTGAAAGACATTTTGCTTAGAAAGCCTACTTCAGCCCAAGAGGTCTTAGACTGTGTTGACCAGTTTAGAGATGCCACGAAAGGTTTTACCAATATTGTAAAGGGAAGTAACAAAGTAATTAATAATTATATCCCTTATGAAGCCTTTGGTGCCACGGGTAAATCTAACAGTCACCACCACAATAATGTAACCAGAGAAGGGACACAAGTGATATGTTATAGATGTAGAAGGGGCGGACACATTGCTCGATGGTGCCGGGTAAAACTAAACGAGAATAGAGGTCCAACACAGAAACGACTAAGAGCAGAAATGGGGCAACAAGTGGGATTGTTTGCATGTCATACTGATACATTAAATTTTACAGATTATAAAGATAGATCAATTGGAGGATTGAAAATAGTTCATGGATTTTTAGGAGATCGAAGGGTCTCCGTGCTAAGGGATACAGGTGCTAGCATAATCGGGGTACGAGAAGGTCTAATAGAAGAAAGTCAGAAGATAGATGGGTTTTTCACTTTGAAATTAATAGACGGACAAACATTTCAGTATCCCCTTGCTTGGATAGACATTGATACACCATTTTTAAATGGGGTTTTTGTGGCGGTCATGTTTAAGGACCCGATAGCAGATATTATTATTGGAAATGTTGATCAGGCTCAGGCATTCTTATATGGGAATGCTGTTACTAGGGCAATGGCGAAAGTAGAAGACACTAGGGTCAAATCGGAAGATAATGACAGGATGGGCTTGAGTAAGTGGATGGAATTAGACAGTGATTTCAGAGAGGATCAAAGAAATGATAGTTCTTTATTAAGATTATGGGAAAAAGCGAATGCTGGAACAGTTGAAGATAAGAAGAAGGGATTAGTATCGTATATAGTTGAAGAAGATCTTTTATACAAAGAATTTGAGAGAAAAGATATCCCTGGGGTAATAGAGCGACAACTTGTCATCCCTACGAATAGACGTGAACTAGTGTTAGAAATAGCACACTCTACACCCTTAGCTGGACATATGTCTATAAATAGAACTAGGTATCGGGTATATTCACATTTCTTTTGGCCTGGTGTAGATAAAGATATAAGAACATACATCAAATGTTGTGAACTCTGTCAAAGTGGTAGACACCCAGAACAATCTGAAAAGGTAGAACTAGGGCGCATGAATATTATTTCCACTCCATTTACTAAAGTTGCTATTGATATCATAGGACCACTCCAAATGACAGATCGAAAGAATAGATTCATTTTAACGTTGGTTGATTTGGCAACAAGATGGCCGGAAGCTGTACCCCTACCTAACACAACAGCACCAGTAGTAATAGATGCTCTTAGTGCTATTTTTACTAGAATAGGGTTCCCTGAACAGATACTCTCTGACAATGGACCGGAGCTCAGACCCGAGTTATACAAAGAAATATGTCAGTTTTTTAAAATAAAGATTATTAATTCAATACCATTTCATGCTATGTCAAATAGGGGAGTAGATCGCTTCAACGGGACTTTGAAATGCATGCTTAGAAAAACGTCTGAAGCAGAAGGTAGAAATTGGGATAGAGTTATAAATGCACTTCTGTTTGCGTACAGAGAGGTACCAAATGAGTTTACTAACATCTCCCCTTATGAAATGTTGTATGGAAGGAAAGTCAGGGGGCCTATGTCAATTCTCAAAGATCTTTTTACTAACCAACAGGTGGAACCAGAAGTAAAGAATGTGTTTGAGTATTTATTAGATCTAAAAAGTAGGCTGGCTGTGGCTTGTCAAATAGTTCAGAATAATAGCTCAAAAAGTAGAGAAAACTATAGAAGGTATTATGATAGGAATAACAAAGAAAAAGATATTCAAACAGGTGATTCTGTGTTTCTACTGAAACCACAGAGGCAGAATAAGTTATCCTTGCATTGGGAGGGGCCTTATAAAGTAGAGAAAAGAATTAATAAGTTTAATGTAAAAATAAAGAGAGGCAATCAATCAAAAATTCTACATGTTAACAGACTTGTAAAATATCACGACAGAAACAACACTGAGTGTAAGGTTAGGGAAAACAGTGATCTACTACTCGCCGGAACTGTGTCACATGTCTCGAATCTGGGTCAAGGGGAAGAATTATTAGGCCTACATGCATGCATAGCGTCCCTTGTAACTGATCAAGAAGAGGATAACCAAGAGGATGAAATTGCAGAGTTACCTACTCTTCAGAGTACAAATTCCAGTGAACATATTAATATCAATACGGAATTAACCGAATCCCAAAGAAAACAAATCCAGAATGTGACCATAGACCACTGGCCTTTTTTTAAAGAGCGCGACATATGGGAATAATATAATTTGTCGTTGGGCTCTACTATTACAATCAGTTAATTTTAATGTAGAACATCTAAAGGGCAAACTAAATGTAATTGCTGGCTCCCTATCTAGACTAACAGAATAGACCAACATGACACTGATTACAGATAACTGGAAATGTACTATTTATTCATGTCAGAGTTATTAGCTTGCTAGGATTAGGATTTGTAATGAACCGCCTTTTACAAAAGGGGGAATATATGTTTGTACATCAACTATTTTTTTTTACCTGTTGATAAATATATATGTATATATATATATATAATTACAATTACTTAGTCTATTGTATATAGCATTTACATTCCAGATAGAGATAACTGTTGTTTTTTTTCTTACAAAATGTAAACAATGTGCTTGTAATTGTATATTGCTTTTTTTTGGCTACATGTTGATACTACCAACTATATAATTATAATTGTTTAGTAGATTGTGTACAGTTTTAACATTTCATGTGGATATTTTTTTGTAGCACCAAGATTACTTTTGTGTACATATTGAGATATGTACATTTGAAAATCCCTTTAATGGAAGTTTGTCTGTTTAAAGGAACCCGGAAACAGACAAAAATTAGAGGGGGTAGAAATGTCAGGACTGAGTTCTGGTCAGCCTGGGTCTCCTGTTAACTGAAGAGGACAGGGGAGGGGAAGGCAGGTTGTTGATTTCAAAAACTGTTTTGTTTTGGAGTGTGTATTTTATGAGATGTTTGGAATGAAAAGTAACACATGATAGGGCAGTGTGGGTTTGTTCCTAGTCCAGGACAGTTGGACTTTGGTTATTGTATATATTTGAAGGAGTTATTTTTCAGTGTGGTTATTATTCAGTCTATGAGATACTGAGCTATGATATTTTAATTTATGTCGTATATTTCATTTGGCAGGACTGAGCCTGTTTTATCCTACTGTATAGTGTATATATAATAAACTTGTTCGTGAAATGGCATTCTGAATCCTAATTTTATAGTCCTATGTGTTTCGTTATGGTAATAAATGTTATTGCCTAAAGTACTTTTAGTAGACTAATCAGCACTGAAGTAGAGAGGAGAAGAAAGAGCCTTGACACTAGGCAAGATAACAAATATAATTTATTCATGCGTCACATGATAATGCTCAAACTCCATCGAATTTTTTCTCTATTTACAATGACAGTGACTTCTGCTGACAGACGATCTAAATACCATTACAAAAGATTTAGTAGGTGAGACAACTCTGTTATTCTTTTGAAGTAAATGTTGGTTCTCTTTATTTGCTCCTTATTTACGTTTCCACTTTTATTTTCAATCTACGGTGCACGAAATTTATTAGGTGCTTTTAAATATGTTTATCAGTTATTGTAAGTATTAGTTTAGCAATAGATACACCAAAAAGATTGCTTTTTATGGGCGTTGATTTAGGCAACCCATTCCATTTTCTAATGGCACTATGGAAGAAGGAGCACTTTTATGAATTAGTCCCAGCATCTGAGATAAGGAATATACCTTTATCTTTATATCTTTCTAATAGAAGGCAGAAGAGCCGCTGGTCGCCCACTTTTACGTTATACGGATGTATGCAAACGGGACATGAAGCTCTTTAAAATCGACACTAGCAGCTGGGAAGAGGCGGCACTGGATAGATCCACATGGAGAGAGAGCATAAATGAGGGGTCTTGGATTGCAGATGCCATACACAACAGAAGCAGAAAGAAGGGTGAAAATGCAACGGCGTCTGGTGACTACATATGCCCAACCTGCGATCGCAGCTGTGTATCAAGGATCGGCCTCTTTAGTCACACAAGAGCTTGCAAGGGGAAAAGATCGTCTCTCGAGACGTAAAATGCCACACAGATTTTTATAAGGATATGTTTTTGTATTTAAAAGTTATGCTTTGGTGTGTTATGTATTACGGCTAATTTACTTTTTAGTCTTCTGTTCTGAAGTATCTCTCAACTGAGTCATTTAATGGTGTTACTGAAGTGTCTCTCAACTGAGTCATTTAATGGTGTTACTGAAGTGTCTCTCAACTGAGTCATTTAATGGTGTTACTGAAGTGTCTCTCAACTGAGTCATTTAATGGTGTTACTGAAGTATCTCTTAACTGAGTCATTTAATGGTGTTCCTGAAGTGTCTCTTAACTGAGTCATTTAATGGTGTTACTGAGGTGTCTCTCAACTGAGTCATTTAATGGTCTTACTCTAGTGACAGCCAGTACTAAGTAAATATATTCATTTGTTGTGAAACTTAAGGCTCTATTTTGCTTCTGTTCTTAGTTTTTTTATTATTATTATTATTATAGCTTTTACATAGCGCTACTTTCATGCTTATAGCATGCTCAGAGCGCTTTGGTCCAATCTCATTTGTGGACCAGTGGGGGGTATGGGGTATCTAGGAGCTGGTTTTCCGTGCTGCCTTTGGGCGCTCAGTAAACACAACTCTGCCCGAGTCGGGTGTCGAACCTCGAGCCCCCTTCTAGGTAGCCAAGCCAAGCTAAGCTCAAGCCGCACTTAGCCTCTCGACCACGCTTCTTTCAGTTTTTTTAAAGAGTCCCGTCCAGAGGACGTATTAACATTATTAATCTATTAATTATTATTCTAATGAGGAATGAATCAACAAGTTCAGTCACCATTTCAGTCACCAGTTCAGCCACCGCTTCAGATACCATTTCAGTCACCTGTTTAGTCACCAGTTCAGACATTTCAGTCACCAGCCCAGCCACCGCTTTAGATACCATTTCAGTCACCTGTTTAGTCACCAGTTCAGACATTTCAGTCACCAGTCCAGCCACCGCTTCAGACACCATTTCAGTCACCTGTTTAGTCACCAGTTCAGACATTTCAGTCACCAGTCCAGCCACCGCTTCAGACACCATTTCAGTCACCTGTTTAGTCACCAGTTCAGTCACTAGTCTCACTAAACCTTTTTTTTTACGCAAGCACACAACTAAGTTGACACATCCACATATTCATACACCCAGAAACGACGAGTACTACTTTTTAGTGTTGACCCAGTGAAGTCCAGTGGCGATGGTGACGAGATCAACAGTTCCAGACTCAATCATGTTCAATTCCTCAGCGAGTCCAACATACGTGGTCAGATTGGGTATTCCTTTTGGCATATTTTCTATCTGGTCCTCGCTTATATCCACACCAACCACCTGATTTAGGAATGTGCATATATTGGTTTAAGCGATAAGTGATATTAAAGCAACAATTAAGGTAGCAAACTATAGTAACTACATATTATAATTTTTGTTCTTTTTAAAGAATTACTTTCCCTTTGTTTGTTAACAAGATTTGCCGGACTTTTCTAAGTGACAGTCATGCAACAAGTAAATAGGGATTTACTCTTAAGTATCAAAACGACTTTGGTTCATCTCTATTCATTTATAAAAGCCTGGGCATTAGCTATGGTCTGTGCGTTTGGATTCCCACTCTACAGGCATAAGCTGAGTCCTAAGGAACGGCAGGTGCCCGATATATATTGGGATCAGCAGCGCAGCAGAATTTCTACCAGAATTGAGCACTTTGTTTTGCAAGCTTCTTAAAGATATCTTACTTTTTATTTTCTCTGGGTCAACTCCCTTGGGTTTGACATTCTCCAAGCTAGGTAACCAACCAATCCATGCAAGCCCCCCCCCTCCCCTACTTGAAGCTTACTAGTTTAGGCTCGCCTTGGTGCTTTCTCCTATCATGATAACAGTTCGCCAGACCCAATATCTGGGCAACATGTGAAGGCCAGAAGTTAGATTGGTTGTAACAGGCTCTAACTACAGATACTTACTTGGTGAAACAATTTCGTCAGAGGTATAGTGGACTGTCCAGTACCACAGCAGACATCTACGGCCAGTTGATGACCACTGGTTATGATTTCCTCATGATATGACATAATTGTGTCGAAAATGTCTGCAGGGTAGCGAGGTCTGTACGCAGCGTAACTGCGGGCCATCTGTTTCCCTGTGTAAAACGAATGAATGACGTCATCTGTTTCCGGTCCAGTTTTGGGGAAGATTTCTGAAACAACATTGATAACAACTAAAGTAAACCATTTTAAACCATTTTTAAACCATGGTTTTACTTACTACGAATGGGATTTTATTTTTATTAAAACGTTAAATGACATATCATTGGAAAGACAGGCTCACCCATGACTGACTGACTCACCCCTAACAACCTGACTCACCACTGACAGACTGACTCACCCTTGACAGACTAACTCACCCCTGATAGACTTACTCATCCCTGACAAATATTATGATTCATTTCAGACTTACGTATTCAATCCTTGATAAATAATTATAGGCTATGGCCTATTTAGTCCCTTAGTCGCTCTGTAGTTAAAAGTACCTATGTCTTATTTCATTAACTGATGCACAACTTTATGCATACCTAATTTTTGTAATAAATTATAACGACATTCTAGTAAATGTGTATTAACATTTCTTGTAGTAGAATGTTGGTAATTTAATTTTTTTCTTAAAGCTCATCATCCACTAGAGTGAAACTACTGTTCGCACCCTTCGTACACACCACGTGACGCCACTGTTTGATCCTGCATGATTGTCACTCCTTCGTGGAACCTGGATTAAGGAACCTTGACAGCTAATCTAAAAAATGGATCTAACGATTTTCTTAGAAATGTAATAGTTCGTGTATATCGCAGATGAAAGAATTGCTAGCTCGTTGGCCAGATTGGGGAAAAACTCGAGTTTGGCCTTTAACATTTTTCAAAGAAAAAATAAATAGATGTAAATTTGGCTTGTCTAGACTTATGGCATAGTCAGACTTAGCGAACTGAAATTATACGATAACAGAGTATATTTTAAATTTCTTCAATTATTTTGAAAGAATATCGAAGTGGTTGTTTTTTTAATTAAATCTAATATAGATTACATCTAAATCTAGAAGGAGATCTAGATGTAAACTAGATCATAAGAATTCTAATTCAGATGTCTAGGTCTAGTATGAGATCTAGATGGCCAGGCATTCATTTCATTTCCACGAGATTATCCACAGTCACTTCGCGACTTAAGGAGGCCATAGATAGACATATAATCATAAAACTGCAAATGTGTTGGTACAATACATATGGCTACTCATGTGGGTACTCATATGTCTACCCATATAGATAACTAGAACATAGGTACCATCTGACATTGTCTTGTAGAGTTGTGCCTAGCATTTGGAACTCAAGTCCAGCCAATGCGTACAGGAGCTTGTCACAGCCCAGTTTGAGACTCCCTGTTACATATAGTGATTTGAAATCACTCCACATAAGTCCGTGCCTTTTGCACGAAGTTTTTGATGAGCTGAGTAGCTGACCATGGGAGAGAACTGAGAAGTCAGTCGTCTTTCCAGACTCCTAGGGATGAGGAGCATGATATTTTTTATTGAGTAATACGTAACTTAAAATATTTGTGGACTTAATGAAGTATTCATTTTCATATTATGCTTGGATTTATTGTATCTTCATCTCAATGTGATGGATGAAATTGCCTTTATTATTATTGTCTTATCGTGTAATAAAGTTGTGTCTGCTACATTGGAGTACATTGATTATTCTACGTATGTGCTGTCTTAGAAGTTTGGAGTAATTGCGCACTAGCAAATCTAGTGCGTATGCAAGTACATTAATACGAAGCCAGAAGAGGCCCCATCACTACCAACACAACACTAGTAATGCCAGTCCTACAGATACAGCACATTAATGTACAGCACAGGACGTTACAGAGCTCCCTTCCAACGGCCTAACGCGGGAGACTTGTTTCTCCTTCACATAAGTACAGTCTATTTCAATTGAAATCTATCGTATATCCTAGCTTGTCGAGTAGGTGGCCCTTCCCTTCGATACACGGTCTACACAAGCGCCAGAGATATACAAATATACTGGTGGATCCTGTAATTATATAATTCTATCAAATGAATTATTTAGTTAAATTCCTACCTTTTAATGTGGGATCCAAATGTGTTGAAGAAGAAGTCCCCATTTGCTGAGCACCACGATTTGACAGAGGTGAAAAAAGAGTTGGCGAATGTTCGAATTAATATAACCTGAAATAAAGTGATATATATATATATATATTCTGTGACATTTTACGTCTCTAGAGACGATCTTTTCCCCTTGCAAGCTCTTGTGTGACTAAAGAGGCCGATCCTTGATGCACAGCTGCGATCGCAGGTTGGGCATATGTAGTCACCAGGCGCCGTTGCACTTTCACCCTTCTTTCTGCTTCTGTTGTGTATGGCATCTGCAATCCAAGACCCCTTCTTTATGCTCTCTCTCCAAGTGGATCTATCTTGTGCCACCTCTTCCCAGTTGCTGGTGTCGATCTTAAAGAGCTTCATGTCCCGTTTGCATACATCCGTATAACGTAAGAGTGGGCGACCACTGGAGGTCATTAACAAAGGCTGCGGAAAACACATTTTAGGCCAAAAGAAAATCCGCTGCCGAGGACAGACGCAGACAGCGAAAAGAAAATCCAAATCGACCACCAACGGACTACGTCTACGTCAGTGCTGAGTAAGGGAAAGTATGTAGGTCGTTGTTGGTGCTGTGCGTCACATGAAATACCGCATTCCTCATTAATCTTTGGACTCGAAGACAAGCCATTTTATGCATAAAACCTCCACCCAATATAAATGAAAACAAACAGTTCATAAATTTTAAACGCACTATCCACATTCTAGGTATCACTATCCGCCGCGCAAGTTACTTTGCCTCATCGTGGCGCCGGCGTGGAAACGGCTCACTAGGGGAGGTGAGTTAGGCGAAAAAGTAACAAATAGGACTCCCGTGGGGGTGCCTACGGGAAAGACGAGAGTCTGCCCATTGCACTGCGCGGAGTTGTAAGAGAGCTCCCACAAACCGTCAACAAATCCATGCGCTGTTCCCCAAGGGATCGTCTCAGTAATGGCGAA
>JADKLZ010000166.1:32746250-32757292 GCA_021533235.1 Biomphalaria straminea
AAAAAAAAAAATAATAACAATTTAAAAGGGTCAAAGCAAGGATGATATCACCAAATAGGAGAGAAAGAGTTAATTGGCAAATAAATGGTAATGTGATAGATTTGTATGTGACACAAATTAATGTTTATACTAATATACTTATAGAAAGACAAAAAATAATAATTTAATAGGGTCAAAGCAAAGAGGATATCATCAAATCGGAGAGAAAGAGTTAATGGGTAAATAGATGGTAATGTCTACAGTTCTTCAGACAGAGAATAACGCTTAGATCTGTGTGGATTTTGACAATGCAAAAAAAAAAGTAAACATATTTTTTAGAAAAGTCTTTTGTCAAGCCTGAGCTTTAGTAGTTTATATTTTTTTTAATGCGACTTTCTAGGGGATAGGCCTGTAGCTATAATAAAAAATACGTACAATGAAATATTTCAGTTTAAAAAGCATTGTTAACTGTAATATATTACGATTTTAAAAGTTTGCATTTTTTTACATCCTCTGAGTTGCTGTTTCAGAATGGATGGTGAGTGTGATGCTGAAGTCAAGAGAATGCGTTTGTGCAGCTAAAAATCTAAAGAGAATGGGGGTACAGCTCTATTTCAAATCCCCTGTATACAGCTCCTGGTTGTCGTTTCCAGGGTCACTGGTACTAGCCTTGGTCGGCGCAGTCTATTATTTTCATAGCATTTAATTCCTAACTTTCTCTCATTTAAAAAAAGACTTGGTTCCTGGTGCTGCTATTCATTTAGGCCTATGTTTATTTAATATATGGTTGTACTAGAATGGAAACCACAAAATTGTTCCGCTAGACGAGTCCCATTGTAAAATACAATCTAAAAATAAATATACCGACTTGACGCACACAGAGTCAAAAGAAAATATTTATTGATTAATCATAAATTATGTTTGTGCCAGTGTGTAGTGTGTTTATCAAGGGAGAATAAACCAATTGAAACAGTAGCCTACACACGTTCCAAGAAGCACAACTTTTTATGTTTATTTATTCGCAATTATCTTTGTAAAGTAAGACATAAAAAAAGAATAATGTTAGGGTTGCATGGTATAAAAGTGAATAGTGTCATTTTTTTTCCCAGGTTTTAGTCCTGATAATTATACTTCAATATAAAGTGTCGTAGATTTGTACCACTAATTGTAAAGACTATATATATTTATAGATTTAAATGTCTTTATTTAGTGCGATATTGATCACACACAAAAGACTACATTATTGTAACAATAGTTTTAACTCATAAATCTCTGTTCAGGCATATCGGTTATGCATAGAAGCTAATTATTGTTGTCAATCATTATAAACTCTAGATTAATGTAGTCCAAATTATTACAAGGTATTGGCATCGGGTGTCGTCAGATTCACAGATCTGGTGGAAAAATATTTTTACTGCTTAGAACTGAGTTCCAGGTATCATGCTTAAAAATAGACACGAAAACGTGTTCAAAAAATGTTTATATATATGTCAGTGATACTTACAAAAAAAAAAAAAAAACGTAATGATTTTAAATCAGTACTAGATAACTCACTCACTTCTGAAAGATGAAAGGATATATTATATCAAGATACAGACCTAACTAAGTCTGTTATACATCTAGGTACAAGGTTAAAAGAACTTATATAGGAAACATCAATCAACAGATCTACCTTTAGAACACAAATATTAGTAATAAGATGAAATATACATTCTAGGTAACTAGTTCAGAACTCGTTCAGTCTCTATATGAAGGAACTATTGGAAGTTAAAACTATAAGATCATCATGCCAACACGGCCGGTCTAAGATAATTGGAGGTCCTAGACCTAGGCGAAGTGTTTTTGGTGGCCCCAAATGAAATAAATAAAAAAATAAACAGTGAACAAAAATAAAATTACCTAATTTCTTTAATTTTTTTTTTATAAAGATGAAAAATATATTATTACGTTAATTTTATTTTATATATTACAGACGAAAAGGCCTTGGTCAATATAGCATACCCATGTTAATCAATGACTTCAACTCTGCCAAGCTATTGGTTTTCCGAGCTGGCCCAGACAACCCATTCCATGCTCTTATATAGGCCTATTAGCACTAGGAAATAAAGAGCATTGTACAACTTTGTCCTAGCATGTGGAACAAAGAATGTGCCTTTATCTTTATGTCTTTCTGAATATTTTAGTAGTTTTTTGTTTTTTTTTTTTTGTATTTATGTTTTATGTATACTTGCTACTTTTCTTTAAAGTCTTCTATCCTGAAATGTTTCCTTATACCGCTGGATAGTCTAAGAGCTGAGCCGAAGGCTCTTCGAGCACTAAGTTTGAAAAAAAAACCTGTCTGACTTCCATCCGAGAACAAAAGATCAAACAGTAAAAAAAAAAAAAACCTGCGGGCCACAGGCCTGTCTGGTAGGGACCCGAGTCAATGATTATAGGGCATTGCTATTTCCGATACTAATGACACTCCGACGCATGGACTAGAGATCATGGCCGAAGGCCAAACGTACCGGGGGCCCCCACCATTTTCCTTCACTATACCAAGCTGTCTGTGGGGGGAATTCGCCATTACTGAGACGATCCCTTGGGGAACAGCGCATGGATTTGTTGACGGTTTGTGGGAGCTCTCTTACAACTCCGCGCAGTGCAATGGGCAGACTCTCGTCTTTCCCGTAGGCACCCCCACGGGAGTCCTATTTGTTACTTTTTCGCCTAACTCACCTCCCCTAGTGAGCCGTTTCCACGCCGGCGCCACGATGAGGCAAAGTAACTTATACCTGCACACCCGATGAGGACAAAGCCGTACATGGGAGAAATAAAGAAAATGGCAAGTAGAGGGCGTATACGTTTTAAAATAGGCATGGATTTATTTATTTACTTGGCTGCCTGGTCGAGCGGTTTGCACGCTGGACTGTCGTATCGATTTACCGATGGTCCCGGGTTCAATTAACCCTGCCCGCTCCCATCCCCCGTCGTCCTGCGGGAGGTTTGGACTAGGAAATAACTATCTTCAACTCTGAAGGAATTTCCGAAACATGTAAAACAAACATTCCTTCAGATTTATTATACCCTTTCCCAAATTCTTTCGCAGGAGGACAAGGACATGTCAGCAGACAGGACCCCTCTGTGACTGTAGTCTGTAGTATGCTTTAGTTTTTATTGAAGACTTTTTTAAACCTCTAAACCTCCATTAAATTGGCAACGCTGGCGCAAGTGCATGATGGTTTAACATTAACATGCATCTAAGAGCAACTAAGTCTTTGGTTTTCCTGACTGATTCAAACAACCGTGTCGATGCTGTTAAGTTAAGCCTACTTGACGTTGTTAGTGGCACTGACATATTATTTATTACATCATCTTTTGTTATGGCTAGTGCGGGCAATGTCACGTTTCTTTGGACATCCCCACTATTTTTTTTAACACTACTGCTAGGCCTATATTTCACAATAGGCCTACAAGTCAAGATACTAGAACGTCAACAGTTACTAAATTTATTGACTGAATTGATTTTGTTTATGGCCTTCTTGATTCTAGATCTAGTTCTAAGAGCAGGAGCTGTGTAACCCATGTTAAATATATCCGTTGATACCCATAGCCATAGAGTAGATCCAGTAAATCAAGATCTAGATCTATTACTTCGAATCACTCATAGCAAACGTCACGCTCTGAAGAAAACTGTGGCAATATAAAAAGTGCGATCAGGATATGTTTACGAATCCAACAAAAATATTGTAGTCTAGTCAGATCAGGCAGGTAAAATTTCCATATAATGATCTCTGAAAAGAATAAATTTATACTGTATTGAAAATATAAAATAAGTAATGTAGATCCCTAACACTACTGATTACATATACTGAGATAGATCTATAATCTAGATCTAGCTAGATCTACTATTCTTGACTATGACTGATGATGTGTTGTGACGTGATGATAACACGATTTGTTTGTATTGACTTTTAATTGTTGTTTTAACTGTTGTAATTTGTTTGCAACTTTGTGTTGTATGATGAAATCTCTCTGTGAGTGTGCTATTGATAATTATTGTGTATGAATGATTGTATTAAGTATGGAACTTATTGATTTTGAAAGAATTCATTGTAATTGTACTGATTTTTACAACATATTGTGTGTATTATTGAACATTTTGATTTTTGTTGAGGCCAAAAATTTAATTATTAATATTATTATTAATAGTAAATAGATCATCATCATGAAGTAAAAGAATTTATATAATAGTAGTATAGTAGATAAATCATTAGATGTAATGACAGTTTAGTAATGAATTTTATTGTCACAATCACCAATCAATATTATCCAATGCACTGAATGCCAATGCCAATGGCATGGGTGGGGTACTAACTAAAATAAATCTTTGACTTTGATTGAAATGAATCTAGTCTAGCCTAGTTACAGCTACAGTCATACAGATCTAGTTGTTTAAAGTTGTTAATTGTTACTACTAGTAATAACTAGTAACAATGTTACTAACACTGTTATTATAATTAGTATTATAAGTTATAGTTATAGTTATATAGTATCATCATATGCATACAATTCTAGGCCTAGATTCTTAGACTTAGTCTAGAGTCTAGATCTAGCTAGTGATGATAGTGTCTAGATTCTAGATCTACAACTCTAGACTAGATTGACAATTCTCTTATATGATACTTATACTAGGTCTACTTATTATGACTTATAGATCTAGATCTAGTAAATCTAGTAGTCTAGTAGTTATTTTTATACAATACTAATATATACATATATTAAATTCTTTGTATTAAGTAGATCTATATGTATATAAACCTAGATTTGGAATTTAGAAATTAGATCAATATTATCTACTAGATCTATTCTAGATCTAACTAAAAACTAACATTATCTGTTATGTTAATTATGTGTATATATATGATAATAATATATGTAGATTTTTAAGATATAAAATACAATTTCATCATTCATGTTAATAAAAATCTAAACTGATTTGCTTAACTGTAAATTTATCAATGACACTGATTTTTAATGTTGTAAAATAAATTTTGGATATATATCTAGATCTAGATTACTGATAAGAGAATATTTATTTAGACTCTGATGCAACCTGTAGAAACATGTACCCCATAAAAGTAAATATAAATAACATTTATAACTTGATAAACTATTTAAGTTTTTGTTTTTAATGGAATAGAAAGACTCTCTAGTGCCTAATTCATTTACGAAAATGAATGGAAATGATCAAGCAGCAGCCGGTGAGCCTCAGAAGCCAAAAACCGAAAAGGAGCTTAAAAAAGAGGCAATGAGATTGGCTAAACTGGAGAAATTTAAAGCAAAGCAAGAAAAACAGAAAGTCACAGAGGGAGAGGTAAGAACAAAAAATTAAAACTTTTGATGACTTATTTTTAGCAGTGTCACAATTGACACCCGGAGGCATGGTGGCTGAGTGATAAAGTGCTTGGCTTCCAAACTGGGAGTTCCGGGTTTGAATTCTGGTGAAGACTGGGATATTTAATTTCAGGATCGCCTCTGAGTCCACCCAGATGTACTGGGTACCTGACATTAGTTAGGGAAAAGTAAAAGTGGTTGGCTGGTTGGTTGTTGTGCTGGCCACATGACACCCTTGTTAACCATAGGCCACAGAAAACAAATGACCTTAACCCTTCCTTATAAACCACAAGGTCTAAAAGGGGGGCTTTACTTTTTGTTTACATTGACACGCAAAAATGACCCTTGGGCCATATCTAGTTTGTGATGGCACACTGTGAAAACAGAAGAATCTCAGTTCAATTTTTTAATGATCCTATCCTTGACTTGAATGGTCCCAAGCTGAGAAAGGTTGTGCATCACAGACTTACGGGATTACAGATTGTTGCTTTTTGACGAACTTGGCTTTTACTGTCATTGCTATTGTCAATACAAGAATGAAAAAAAAATGCTTTTATATTTAAAATGAGTTCTCCTGCAACGTAGAAATGGGGAGACTATTCTTCACCCCTCAACCATTTTAATATCAAGCAAAATTCAAATAAATTGTTTTTATTCAATGTAATAGATGTTCTGGGAAAAACTTTTCCTGCTGCATTTAGGCACATAGCAAATATCTCAAGTTTAAAATTCAGAGTCTGCATAGGGATTCAAACTCAAACCCCCTGCCTAGTAAGGTAGCAAAGTAGTTTATGTCAGTCATCTTCACATTCTATTACATCATGTAAAAAAATAAGCTTTCTAAAGTAGAACAGAATGACTGAAAAAAGAGAAGAATGTAATCATATTATAAATCCATTAAAAGATTCCTAAGTTTATCTGCTATTTTTGTTGAGGGATTGAATAAAGTAGAGCTTGAGTCATCGTTGTCAATAACATCCAGGGGCGGACTGGCTATATGGGCATTTGGGCAAATGCCCGGTGGGCCGGTACCCAAATGGGCCGGTAAGGCCACCGAAATGGCCGCATGGATGCCACAATGGCACATATCAAATTTTTAAAGGTTTTATGATATTCTTTTTTATTAAAAAGGCCTTCTGAGTGTCGTGTTTAAAAGCAAATCTTTCACAGACTCTGCAGTGTAATACTATTTTAATTTAACACAATTTCCGAAATAACCTTCATTCGTAGTCAGTAGGATTTGTCCTCTCAGGGCCCACATACTCTGCGATTAAGAAGCAACATAAGGCCCCATATGCCCTATTTCTAATACAGCAATAGAGTCCGCTGTATATAATGCATGCATATTGACACATTATCAAACTTATATAATGATCTTGAAGACAAGTAGACTTTACAAGGTAGACATAGAAGTAGATGTCCATCACATGATATAGAAATTGTGGGCCGGATGGTATAGAAATACCAGGGCCGATTTTGACACTCAGTCCTCCTCTGATAACATCATAGAGTTTAAACTAATGGCTATAATCTTAAAGTAAAAATAGTATCATCTGATTTGTTGTATTAATTGGAATCAAGTTTAGAAGATGAAATATTTAGTTGTTTTTTTTTTTATCTTTATCTCTTTAGAAGTAATGCGCACAACTTCCTCATTATTTTCTGTAATAACATTTTCACCATTAATTTTTTACATTTTGAATTCCGTTTTAAAATGTTTGCCATTTTAGGCTAAACCAAAAGCTAACAAAAAGAAATCTTCCGAAGAGAAACAGGTCGTTACTTACGATGTGCCGACAGAAAAGGGACAACGGAAAGGTAAAGAAAAAATTCTCAGCTAAAAGACATTCTTTGTACCATTTTTCGATAAATCAGATAAGATAATTTTTACTGATATATATCCAATCTAATGAAAATTCAGTTTTGACTCCAATTGATATCGTTCAGAAAGTAAATAAATCTTAAAAATCCCATTCAAGACCTTACAATCGTTACTGTAAGGATCTGTGGCCCACATCTATTGAGGGTGTCATGTGACCAGCACAACAATGAAAAGTTTTTGGGTGTATTTTGGATGGTTGACCTTCTTTTGGTTAGCATCAAAGAAATTGTATGGTTCCTTCAAAATTAAAAAATTTAAGTTGTACTGTTGAAATCTTTTTTTTTTTTAAAGCAAACAAATAAGATCATTAACTAAACTAAACAATAATTATTGAGTATATATTATGTTGCAGATACCAAGTGTCCTATGCCAGATGCCTACAGCCCCAGATATGTCGAGGCTGCATGGTATGATTGGTGGGTCCAGGAAGGATTCTTCAAACCAGAATATGGTGTAAGCAGATTTGTAGAGCTATTTTTAAAGTTCTTAACATAAAATCTTTTATTGTTTCTTCAAACTTAGTCTTAGCTTGCGAGATTTCCCAACAATCAAAACAGACTAATGTTTGTGTAGCTCCCTATGATCCAATTGGAATCCATATTGAATTTTTTAAACTATTAATTAACTTTATTTTTTTTTTTCAGTTAGTTTTGATACATAATCATTGAGTTGTAGCTCTAAACATCTAGTTCATCTAAATCGCCATATGCATATTAATGTAATAATGTAGAACTAGAATGCATGTGCAGATTTCTTTTCAAACAAAAATAAACTTTGATTGGCAATGTATACACCTCTTTCAACTCCAACTCAGATGTATGTAGAAACACAAGTGAGATAATTTAATCAAAATACATTCTCTCTAAAAAAGTTTGTCTTTCTGTGTTCCTTTATTGACCTCCTTCAACTCCCCCAATTTAAAACCTCAACTGTAATGGTTTTACTTGTGGTGACATCAAAATTTATTCATCTAATACAAACCAATTATCCTCCATGGTTACATCAGAAAGAAATATAAACATAATACTTTATAGCATTTAGATGCCAGAAAATGAACTATTTGAAATTATTTCTATAAATAATTCAATGTCTATGAATACAAAAAATGTATTTAAAAAAAACTTAAACTACTTCTCTGTGGCATTTTACGCCTCGAGAGATAATCTTTTCCCTTTGCAACTTCTTGTGTGACTAAAGAGGCAAATCCTGTGGTCTGACTCTTGTGAAACATACTAATGTCTTTTATTTATATATTTTATAAAGATAAAATAACATTTTGTCTGGCTTAGAGGCTTAAACGGCTTGGCTACCCATCAAAGAGGCTCAAGTTTGACTTTGACTCAGGCAGAGTTAAGTTAAATCAGCGCCTAAAGCAGCACAAAAAAAGCTTTCTCCCATATACCAACACTTTTCTACAAAACAGATTGAACCCTTTATGCACTCAGCATGCTAAAAGCATAAAGTTGTATTATATTATTTCACATTTTAAACAAGAAAAACATTTTTAAAAATACTTTTTTAAAAAAAATCAAAGCTTATATTAAGTGTAATTGTATTAATTAGTTTGGATCAGACCTGCACTAGGCGATAGGAATATTTTTAACTATTGTTTTTGTTTGGCTCTTAGCTTTCTCAATGTGCTATAATCCTATCACTTGTCTGAACCAGTTGTGAAATGGGAAGGAAAGAAAAGGGTATCTTTGTGAATGTTTACATGATTGTTTTTAAGTGCATTAAAAAATATTCTTTCAATGCATCTTAAAAAATATTCTCTCAGGAGTCAAGATTCTCAATGGGAATAATTACTTTCCCTTGTTCAACAAAATAATTAAGTACACAAAAAGTCAAATGGTTAATTTTTTAAAATTTATTCTTGTGTTGACAGGTAAAAAAAAATAATTGTGCACAATTTCAGCCTTATCCGAAATGGGGTGTGGGAGATATTATGTGTAATAACTAGACAGACAGATTGAGTGAGTTGGTATAAGCTTTGTAAAAATAAAATAAAATGCATTCTCCCCAATATTTTAAACCTAAAATTACAATGCTTGAAAATGGAATTCACCTCTAGATCTAGATGTAACTTGGAAATCTGTCTAGCTGCTGGATTCTTTTCTGTCTTGTTGTATGATGATATAAACCCAACATTTTTGGTCTCAGGGACGAGATGTGAGCAAGTTGAAGTATGAAGAGAAGTTTATAATGGTCATCCCTCCACCCAATGTGACCGGGTCATTACATCTTGGACATGGCTTGACTAATTCTGTTGAAGATTGTTTGGCAAGATGGTGAGTTTTTTTTTTGTATTGACAGCATTGTTTTGATCTGAAATGTATACTATTATTGTTTGCTAATTGTTATTAATTTTATTTATTTATGCATTAATTTTATTCATTTATTTATTTGTTCATTTATTTATTTGATTTTTTATTTTGTTCATTTATTTTATATATTTTATTTTTTTAAATTAATTAATTATATAATTAATTGATTTTTTAAAATTAATTTATTTATTTTGTTTATTTATTTTATTTTTTTTTATTTATCTGAACTTCTGCTGCCTTTATACCCAATGGCTATACCCAATCATGCTATAGTGTGGGAAAATGAGTGCTATATCTTGGCAGAACCTGAGATGCTACTGATCTTAAACTGTATCTGGTACTTGCTGTTTCTTTGGACACATCCACCGCAGGGAAAGTGGGGAATTACAATTCTGAGTTGTTTTATACCTTTCATAGATTGAGATCCTTTCTTGGCCTACCTGTTCCTTTTTTAAATCCCAGTCTTCACTGGGATTCGAACAACTCTGGTTTGTCTCATGGAAAGGAGACAAATCATGGGCATTAGCTTTGGTCGAAAAGTTTCTCCCACATTATTATTATTATTATAGCTTTTGTATAGCGCTACTTTCATGCTTATAGCATGCTCAGAGCGCTTTGGTCCAATCTCATTTGTGGACCAATGGGGGGGAGGGGGTATCTAGGAGTTGGTTTCCCGTGCTGCCTTTGGGCGCTCAGTAAACACAACTCTGCCCGAGTCGGGTGTCGAACCTTGGGCCCCCTTCTAGGTAGCCAAGCAAGCCAAGCTCAAGCCGCACTTAGCCTCTTGACCACGCTTCCCACATAACAGTTCCACCCTATCCTTGCAGCTAATGGATGTATCCAAAGGAACAGCAATTGCCAGTACAGTCTGCCAACAGCAGTGTTGCAGGTTCTGCCAGGGCGTAGTACTGTGTGCTGCAACATGTCTATAATAATACTGTTTAATATAATATATACCGAGTCTATAACTTGTTTCAGGCACAGAATGAAGGGTAAAGCTGTCCTGTGGGTGCCAGGGTGTGACCATGCAGGTATCGCCACGCAGGTGGTGGTGGAGAAAAAGCTCTGGCGTGAAGAAAAGAAAACGAGGCACGACCTTGGCCGGGAGGCTTTTGTCAATGAAGTTTGGAAGTGGAAGAATGAGTAAGTAAACAGAATACAGTGGTTAACCACTTGCCTTGCCTGTAGAGGAGTCTTGAGTTCGAATCCCAATGAGGACCATGATTTTGAACTTCAGGATTTTAGAGTGCTCCTAAGTTCAACCAACTCTATTGGGTACCCGGCATATGTTAAGAAAGTAAAGGTGGCTGTTCACTGAGCTGGCCATGCCACTCTTGTTAACCCATCAACCATAGAAGCAGAGATCATCTATCTCCAGCTGTTCACTGAGCTGGCCATGACACACTTGTTAACCCATCAACCATAGAAACAGAGATCATCTATCTCCAGCTGTTCACTGAGCTGGCCATGACACTCTTGTT
>JADKLZ010000166.1:32775925-32791584 GCA_021533235.1 Biomphalaria straminea
TATATAATAATGTCCTGGGTACAAGATGTCTGTATAATAATGTCCTGCTAAAAGTTGTTAATGATTTAAAAGAAAGGACATTACATCACTAAATAAAGAGCTTTTTTTTTTTAGAATTGTATTAGAGATATTGTATACAAAATGTAATATGAAATAGACAGCTGTCTATAAAAAATATATTTATCAAATTGAGATGTGTACGAAAAATCAAATAGAGATTTGTATCAAGTCTTGTCCTCTAAAGGACCCTATGAGTTCTGACAGTTCTGAAATTCTCCAGTTAGCTCGTAAGTTTATCCTGGATTAGTCGCACAGGTAGGAGGGAGGCACTTGTCAAGAATGTGTCTAGATACCTAAGTGCGCATGGACCTGCAGCCACGTAGCTCGTATCCAGAGTTTTCATGAGGATTACAGAAGTACCAAACAGTTTTTGTGTGTGTACACTACGTGGGGTTTTTATCTGTACACTCTACTTGCTTCTTATCTGTACGCGAATGTGAGCGTGAACACAGCAGACGTGAACACAGCAGACGTAAAGTTGATTGAGACTACCAATAGGTCGAACGTACTTGGCGGAGTCTATCGTCTGCTCCTACAGAACTCTTCACACTCAAAGTTTTTATTTTTTTCTTTTCTTCCGGTAAATGAGATCATCAAAGGGTGTGAATGTATAGCGTTGAATCACGATTGAAATCGCCCGCGTCCCAATAGAAATACAATTCAATGGAAAGATCACAATACATCATCGTTTCTCAGACTAGAGTGCAATGTATTTGGGGCCCGGTTAAGGGCTATTGTGAACCGGTTTCGGATTTTCCTAAAGAAATTGTAATTCTTGAAGACGTCTTTTAGCTTAGCTTTTTGTGCAAGTTAGTCGGTGTATATTCACAATAGACTAGAGTAACACCTTTAGTAAAATCACTCAATTTAGAAAGCCTTCGGGATAGGAGACTTTAAAGTTAAGTAGCAATTATACATAAAACACTGAACCATAATCTTCAAATGCAAAAACAAAATTTAATAAAATACTCAGAAAGACACAAAGATAAAGGCACATTCCTCGTCCCATAAGCTAGGACACATTTCTACAAAAGCCCTTTCTTCCCAATCGCTATTACAGCATTGAATGAGCTGCCTGAGCTAGCCAGGAAAACCAGTGACTTGGCAGAGTTAAGGTCATTGGCATGACTATTATTATAGCTTTTATATAGCCTGCTTTCATGCTTGTAGCGTGCTCAGAGCGCTTTGGTCCAATCTCATTTGTGGAGCCGTGGGAGGGGGGGGGGAGTTGGTTTCCCGTGCTGCCTTTAGGCGCTCAGTATCGGGTGTCGAACCTCCAGCCCCCTTCTAGGTAGCCAAGCCAAGTTCAAGCCGCACTTAGCCTCTCGACCACGCTTACCTCGCTTTAAATTTACATAGGTTTCTTAAACCTACTCAAGTTTATATTGGGTCCTTGGATTAGGGGGAAGTGACTGACTTCAAGTGTTCTTTATTACAAAGCTTAAATCAACACAGATTGTACACGGTTAATTCCCCCCTACTTCATATTCTCAAACCAAGTTGAAGCTTTGCACTATTAGTCATTCCTTGATGATTACAAGCTGTTACCTGATTTTGGCGCCGTGGTAGCCGACGTCGTGGTAGCCCAGGTCATCGGCCACGATGACCACAATGTTGGGTCTCCTCCAGTGAGCCCGTACGTCGGTGAGGAGGCTGAGGGTGATGAGGACTGTGGTGGCTCTCGCCAGCTCCTGCCACATGTCAACAACACACATCTGAAGGTTGGAAAATAAAGAGAATTACGACAAGAGAGTTACAAGAAGAGAAATACAAGAAGAGAGTTACAACAAAAGTATTACGACAAGAGACTTACAAGAAGAGAAATACAAGAAGAGAGTTACAACAAGAAAATTACAACAAAGTTGTAAGTACAAGAGTTCCAACAAGAGAATTACAACGGTGAAAACCCTTTGGAGAGTTTAGCCCATAGATGAATACCTTATAAATATTGGGACACTTTTTGTAGTGTTTACGTTTTTAAAATACTTCTAATCAACTCACTTGGCCTGAAAAAAATCTCCCACACCTAATCTCTGGGAAAGAATTCGTACTTGACACATGTGGTGGTAGAAGTTCTATTTAGTCCCATTGAGGAGAATTGGGCTATGAGTTAACACGTTTTTTTTTATTCATTTCTGAAGTGATTACGGTAACATTAAAACAAGATACCCATCCCAACCCTTTTTTTCCAACTGGGCCTGACAAGTTAACTAGAAACACTACACTTATAACCATAAACAACTCCCAACACTATAACGCCACATTCGTGAGTGACTGTATGTATACACTTTGTTTACAAACTACATTCCAACATTCACTCCCTTGGTCAATGGGGAATCATTCAAGATGCTCGTATCCACGATGTCAAGTGTGATTTGATCATGGCGCATTGATTGCAGATGCCATACACAACAGAAGCAGAAAGAAGGATGAAAGCGCAACGGCGCCTGGTGACTACATATGCCCAACCTGCGATCGCAGCTGTGTATCAAGGATCGGCCTCTTTAGTCACACAAGAGCTTGCAAGGGGAAAAGATCGTCTCTAGAGACGTAAAATGCCACAGATTGAGAAAGCTAAAGGCAACGAAATAGCGCTAAATTTAAACAATTACCGTAGTAACAATATTTCTAATCTAATCGTTAGTCGACATCTCTAATCTAATCGTTAGTCGACATCTATTACAAAAATTATCTTCATGACTGATTCAAAAGAATTGATACAGTTAACACTTTTATACGCTTTGTTGGTGTTTTTAAGTTGTTTCTAGTTTTTTTTTCTTGCTAATGCATTCTTAATCAAGAGTGACGAGAGCCCTTAGCGACAGTGCTATTGAGTGTTGAAGCAAGACCAACCGTTAGAGTAAGGGCTAACTGCAGACCTGCGACGTGGCAACTGACCACCAGTCACGGGTCAGCAGTCAGGCGTACTCTAACGCTTGGTCTCGGTTGAAGTCTGGACTCTTAAGGTGTTGCTCAATATCTTTGTGTATGTGTGTTGTTTAAAAAAAGAAATAGTTCACTACACACTCTTCAGGACTCATCGCTTGGTCTAAATGTTAAAAAAAAAAACGCTGGTGACCATGCTTTGAAGGACTGCTGTTAGTAGTTTGTAGTCCATAGCTTTTTGGTATTCGCTCTGAAAATATCGAAACTTGCCGTTTTTTTTTGTTTTTTTTTTTGTTTTTTTTTGCGGACCCCATTGTGGGAAATCTCTCTGAGTTTGGGCGAAAATACAAACTCTCTTATTTTGAATACTTTCTTTGTGTCTCTGTTTTATTTCCTCTCTTTGTAAATAAAAAAAAAACAGATTTCAATATCCTTGTTAAATATTAAAATATTTCGAGGCCCTTTTAGTTTTGGATACTTTTAACATAACTTGCGTATTGAAGTTTTATGCAAATTTCAAAGACCTTTTTTTTCCCCTACAAGTAGTAAAGTGATAAATCAAAAAGCACATATACTGACACAGACACGCGAAACGGATCGTATGTAAGAAAATCAAATGGTGCTGGTGTCAGGTGCTCGCACTGTTATGGCAGTGTGAACATTGTCGACCAAGCGCAGTAAGTGGACACTGGTCAAAAGAAAAAGGTAGTGGTGCGATGATGATCTAAATGTAACGATATGTGTGAGTAGACTACAGTGCAGGGTGTCGCGGGGTGATAAAGGCCGACACTTCAAGTTGATCTTTTTTTCACTGTAAATTCTCGCGTTGGTGTTTCTGTATCGAGTGTACACACATGCGTCACTGACCTATAGCTAAGTGCACACACACTTAGTACGTTGAAAGGTGTGGACGTTCTGAAGTGGCGGTACAATGTAGGCGAAGGGCAAAGGTCATACAATGTTAGCTCACGCGCAGAAAAAAAAAACGTCTTTTTATTGGCTTGTGTATGCACGTTTGAATTGAGTCTCAACTTTTTACAACACCTCTAGTCAAAACTTCATGGAGGGCGGAACCTGGTCGCTAATCTCAAAAACGGCTCTAACGATTTTTCTATATATTTAACCTATAGGGTTGAAAAAGAATTACTATCTCGTTTGCCGCAAGGGGACAACTCTAGTTTGACCGTTATAAGTTTTCAGAGTTAAAAAGGAAATACATTAAAATTGGCTATAAATTGAAGTTACACACAAAAAAAAAAACATTGCGTAGTTAGCCGTAGTGTAACCCTAACTGAATTGTTTGTTAAATTTAAAGTTTATTGGTAGATTATCTAAGCTTTGCTTATATGGGTACGTAGCCTATATCTAATATTGATTACGTCTAGATTCTAAATCTAGAAGTAGATGTAGACTAGATGTTAAAGTGAAACCTTGATGGTTTTGATATTTGTTTATAATATGTGTTTTGATTTACAGAAAATGAATATTGAAAATTCTGTTTATTTTATTTTCAATAATAACTTAGTCTTAGTAATTGATGGTTATTTTTTTCCGACGTAATGTTTCTGCACATCCAGTGCGGTCAGATATTAACCGGGTGACGTCACACAAACCTATTAATTTAATATTTATTGACTACTGTATAGGTCTCCGTTATACATTAAAAGTTTACACTCTCGTAAAAGAAATAGATCTTGGTTTATACAGTTAGATGTAGCTCTTGTAAGCAAAGAACAAAATACATGTTAAGAGTAGATGTACATGCTTGACTAACCATGTTAGTGTGTATTTTGTCGCCTGACCACTCAAACACACAGCAAACACTATCGCTTGGTTGTTTTGTCATGACCGACTACACGTAGACTGGGCTAGCCTTACACTGACCAGTATGTTCGAATCAGACACATTTACTTTTTGGGATAGGGAGGGGTGTAGATAAAAATGTTCTTTTCTCGAGTTGGTTATCCTATCGCTCTTATGTCTATCTATATATACACAACTGTACCATAGCTATACACTAGGCCGCCACTAAGCTGAACAGCTACTGTAAGAATGAAGCGATACGATTGGTTAGATCTAGATTCGTTTTCAGTATTGTTGAGAGATGTGACGAATGCCTAACCTAAAAACAAAATATTTAAAAAAAAAAAACAACTTTTTTTTGTATTGTTGCTGTGTATCGTGATGTCAAGAATTTACTGTCTAATTTATTAAACATAAGTGGTTCTAAGCATTTAAATTTTAAAAAAAATGTAAAATGTTATGTCGGTATATAAAATTTGAAAAACCATCGGAGTTTTCTTTTAAGAATTCTAAATCAAGTTCGTGTGATGAAGGGACTTACATCCTGACAGGGATGGATAGAGTCGGTCCACACATCGTGACTGGTGCCCCAACTGTACTACGGGTTAACTCATCATTAAGATTTGCTAGTTTACAATAAATCTTATCAGATTACACGTTAAAATTACGTGAATGGCACATTGGAAAGAGAATAAACGTGGCCATGTATTAGAATGTAACGGTAGATCCGAGCGTACCGAATGCAATTCTTAGTTCGTTCAATCTGAACTCCCCCCCCCCCCCAAATGTCTGCTTTATGTTACACTGTATGAATAAGATCTGCCCGAAGCTGCATCGGCCAAGAGAATGAAAAAGAAAGCTGCCCTGCTGTCAGCTAGCCCTAAAACTGAGGAATATAAATGCACGAACTGTGGCAAACTATGCCTATCCAGAATTGGCTTGATCAGCCACTCCAGATTCTGCCCTGTCTCAAGACGTAACCAAAGCCAGTGACTCATCTTGGCGCATCCATTGTCTTCCAAGACATAAGGAGCCATATAATAATAGGCTTGTCTTCGAGTCCGAAGATTAGTGAGGAATACAGTGTTTCCCGTGGCTGTGCAGTCCTAGCTGTGACCTACATATTTTGCCACATCCAGGGCAAGCAAAACCATTGTCCGCAGGTGGTCGGTTTAGGTTTTCTTTTCGTCGTCTGCGTTTGTCCTCGGCTGCAGATTTTCTTTTGGTCTCAAATGTGTATCCCGCGGCCTTTGTGAGTGACCTCCAGCTGTCTCGTTCCGACGCCGCATGCAGCCAGGTGCTCTCCTCTATGTCAGCCAAGGAAAGTTGACGCCTAAGCTGGTCTTCGAAGCGTTTCCGTGGGGCGCCTCTGTTACGTCGACCACCTTTTAGCTCACCAAAAAAGACTGCCTTTGGCATACGTAAGGAGCCATATATATGAATAAGATATACACATATACTCAATGTTTTTTAAATGTTGGTTTAAAAGATTTTTTGTTATTATCATTATGTAACGACGTCCGTATCTTAAGTTGTAATGAGGAGGTAGTGGTGAACGAAAAACCAAAAGTTATTTCAGGATATAAAAATAAACATTGGCATTTTTTTATTAGAAGGATTTTGGTGGAGTTCACAAACTTTTTGGGGCAATTCGGGGCGTCAAGTATTTTGGGAATAATGGCGTTGGAGGAGAGGGGGGGGGGGGCATTGGTTTGACTCATTCGAACAATTGTGTGTGTTGTTTTGATTGGGTAGGGGTAAGTGCAGGGAGAGAAGGAAGTATTTACAAAGACTGACAGTTCATTGTTTTTAAATGCACGCGTGAAAGAGTTCGGTGGAACTGACGTGTTGATCCAGTGGGTTTATGGTTGACCTGAATTTTGAGCACATTTCTTAGTCTAAGTTTAAAAAAAAACAAAACAACTTCTGATCAAGACGCTGAAACAAAACAAGAAATGGCAAACATTAAGTTCAGAAAGTTCAGATCATGTGAACTAGGGCCTTGGGGTGCAGGTACTTTAAAGACGCACTCTGTGATAAAATCTTGTCTAAGCAATTAAACCTGGATTAATTTAGTTGTTAGTTTTTTATCGTAAACTTGAGAGCTGGGCGATGAACAATGTTTTCTTTAGACAGCCTAGTAGATGTGCGTGCTTGGTGTATATATTTTTATCGTAAACTTGAGAGCAGGGCGATGTACAATGTTTTCTTTAGACAGCCTAGTAGATGTGCGTGCTTTGTGTATATAGTTTGTCCTGTCCGTTTTGCCTTCGCGTGGTATTTATCTGCAAAGACTTGTTGTTATAAATAAGGTGTAGAGAAAATGAATATCTGTGCTCTGAGCAATGTGTTGTATACATGTCTCTAATCACAATGTTTAGAAAATAAAAGTGCAATGGTTATCTACAGAAAACATCATTGAAGCTTGTTGGCCTGCACCTGTATAGTGTTGATTGTAAATGTATCTAAAAACATGTTGACTTTTCGTTGTTAGAGATCGAGCTTTTAAATTAACACATGTTTTTTTTTTAGTTTTACTGATAAACTTAACAATTCCTGTACTATTTATAAGCCACAGTGTGCTGACATATATAGATCGAGTCTACTTTTAAATTAGTTTTAGTTCGGAATAATATCATCTAGATATGTTTAAAAAAAAAGATTTACTTTTCAATATTAGCACACAAAAAGATGTAAGTCGTAACATTAGGGGCATTTTCTGACTTGACCTAGCCACGTAAAAACATAACTTTTTATTATTTGTAGTTTATTGTAGACATAATGCTTTCTTGCACGGCTAATCAGAGACGCAATATGCGGTTTAGTGTTGCATAGGTTATTCGCAGGCACGATCTTGGACCGATTTCACCGATTGCTCCATATTGGGCCCCCTGCAACTTTACATTTGATTTAGCATATCGCTAACAGTTATGCCTCTTGTTACAGGTGAAAATATAGGACTTAAAGGGTTAGCTTATTCAGTGTATCGTACGACTGGCGTAACTTTAATTAACCCGCTGACGTCTATTGCGTTTGACTAGCTTCCTGTGAATGTTGTATATACAAGTTGATATAATGATCTAATTCATATTAATAGCTATTGTGAAAAAAAATTGAAGAGGGGCCTAGCAAGCCATTCGTAAAACCGGCCCTGCTCCATATTATGTCATTAATCTCTATCAAGGCATCGTGTTGATAGCTCTACCAGGAATGTTAAAGCTTTCACTTAAACCTATCTTTCAATCCAGGCTATACCACGAATCATAGATCTACTCGGAAGCACTTAGTCTAGTACTAAATTCTCTCTGGTAAGGTTTAATATCAACTGACTGTCCTTCGTGCTATTTGCTCTACATGGCCTAAATAGTAATATATATGTCACGCTTCACGGGTGGGCATGTCAGCCTCGATGTGACATCTGTTAACTACTCTGTCACTTGTTCTCACCGAACGGTCCTAACCTATCACCGGCTGACAAACGACGTTCACTAATGACATCCCCTCACGAACACACGGACACACGTCATGTCTACAACAGTGTACTTACTCGGCATGTACAAGCTCCTCACCCTGCGAACCACAATGACTTGACGGGGGCACTCGCCTTGAAATTCCACTCCTTGGCTAGACTATCCATTACGTCTGGGCCGCACGAGTTACCGCCCCCTTACTTAAAAACCCGTCTGCGCGCTCTCGCCACCCCCCCCCCCCCCCCAGCGTAACGGGAATTGTCGACTGGATCTCCTCGTGCAGACGACATTTCACACCTTCGGCCGTCGCTGCCCCCCCCCCTTCTTCCCGCCTCGCGGTGTCCTAATTTTCTTCCAATGACGAGGACTTGACACATTTAAAATGTCTTCTAGCCTACATGCGTGGAGAGTACAGTTTTTTTTGTTAGCTATGGAATGTATTTAAAGAAAAAAAAAAAAAAAACTCCACGACTTCTCGGGGCACATATTTTTTTTCTCGCCCCTCCCCTTTTTTTTTTCTCCATGTCAGCTAGCGGTCCACGCTTCCCCCATCATAGCTCCATTTGTTTTCCCTCAAGTTTTCAGTTGGTGTGCTACGCTTTAGTGAGTTGGGTAATGTTGATGTAAGGGAGGCAATGCCTGTGGGAAGAAGAGAAATTGGGGAAGGGAAGTAATCGGTTTTTGTAGGCATGGGTTTTGGTGAATGAAACACAAAGGTGAACACAAAAATGTTGATTTTGTGGAAGTGGAAGAACTAAATGCTAATATGTAACCATCGTGTCAGCCAATCGCAGGGAAGAAAATGCTCTCTCGTCTGCGGTGGATGTCTTCCTACGAAATAAGAATAATGAATTACCGCAGCGTTGTTGCCAACTGTGCCATTTTGCAGGGAAGAAAATGCTCTCTCGTCTGCGGTGGATGTCTTCCTACGAAATAAGAATAATGAATTACCGCAGCGTTGTTGCCAACTGTGCCATTTTGCGTTAAGTTTTTCTACTCTTATCTTTCTTTCCGCTGGATAGTCATAAGTGCTGAGCCGAAGGCTCTTCGAGCACTAAGTTTGAAAAAAAACCTGTCTGACCTCACTGCCCGAAAATCAAACAGTAAAAAAAAACAAACCTGCGGACCAACAGGCCTGTCTGGGAGCGACCCGAGTCAATGCTTATAGAGCATTGCTGTTTCCAATACCACTCGGTGGCACCGGGGGCCTCCACCATGTTCCTTCATTGTACCAAGCTAACTGTGCGGGATTTGCCATTGATGAGACAGTCCCTTGAGGAACAGCGCATGGATGTGGTGACGGGTTGTGGGAGCTCTCTTACAACCCCGCTCAATGCAATGGGCAGACTCTCGTCTTTCCCGTAGGCACCCCCACGGGGGTCTTGTTTGTTACTTTTTCGCCTAGCTCACCTCCCCTAGTGAGCCGTTTCCACGCCGGCGCCACGTTGAGGCAAAGTAACTTGCGCGGCGATCTTTCTTTCCTGCATTCAGACTCGCCCATTCCCTCTCTTTTTTATTTTCTAATTTTTTGTTTGTGTATCATTTTAGGTCTTGAGACAGTGGAATAGCATTATTTGTATTTGTTGAGTAGTTTCCCTTTCTTGCTTATTTGAACCCCCCAAAAATTGCTTTTGTTAAATTGCCTTAACTTTTAACAATGGACCTCATTCACCAAACGTAAACAAACAACATTTAGCCACGTGGAGCTCTATCTCTTCGATATAATTTACGATCGAGTTTTTAATTCACGATGGCTGTCACGTGACATTTTTTTATTTTCATTGTTTTATAAATATTGTCACGTCTATCGTTTTACGTCTATCAAGATAGTTTATCATAATGATAGTGTGGCAGGTTTACATTATTATTTGAAGATAAAACCAATATTTGATATTAATCCTGTGGAAACTCACGAGTGTCTCACCATTTATACGTCCCCGAGATCTGATGTAACTGCCAACTGCCCTTGCGCGATAACTTACACACTTCCGGTCATTCATCTCATATCTAGCTTTGCGAGTCGAATTGGATTAAACACAGGCACCATCACCCCATGATTAAGAGCTTATACTCATTCTTTTGCTTTGTCATGATTAATATTGTTATTCTAATATAATTTTTACAACAAAAAAAATAGTTTGTAGGTAATTTGTTTTAACACTATATCTTCTTTTAAATAAGGTCTGTAATATATAAGATAAGACTAGATTGACACATGAAGTGCGTAGGACTTTATTATCTTCTTTTTTGAAGAAACGTCTATAATATATGATGCTAGAACGATACGCAGTGTACATTCCTACAAGTCTCACTCTCATTATTTGTATTGTTTTGAATGTTGGTTGACATGAAGATCGCACAGCGTACAATTAACAGAATACTTTAATGTGTGAAGTCTTTCGGCTTTTCTTGGCGTAAAAATCTGGCCAGCAGTCCAAGGAAATAGATTGTCGAAAGAGTGCTGAATGGATTTCCTCCGATCCACATTCCGTGTAAATTTATTGTTAATCATTGTCCAGTGCTGTGAATGACTTTCTATGGGCGGCGGTAGTGTGTGAAGTTGTTCACGTCTGAATGTCAACAGTCATTGGAGTGGTCTGATCTTTGGTGGCGAGGTGAAAAGACTTTGACTAGTAGTGAAGATCTCCAGGCCTGAATGTCGACACTCACCGGAGAGGACTATGTTATGGGTTTTATGAGTTACGGGCTCTTGACTTTGAATAGACTATTTCACCAGTCCTCCTCCACAGCATATACCCCCCCCCCAACTAAATTATTTTATTACCCCCCAGGCTAGGGTGGAGGTCATCCAGACATTGAAAACCAACCACGTACAAAACTTTGCTGGAAGAGTGGTAGGGGGAGGGTAATAGAGAGTTTTCCTTAAAAAAAAACAGAAAAGGGGGGGGGGGATGCTTTATGATCTTACTGGTAGCTGAACTAGATAAGTGTAGCCTGTTATGGCCACGAGTTCACTGACTGGTAGCTGAACTAGATAAGTGTAGCCTGTTATGGCCACGAGTTCACTGAATGGTAGCTGAACTAGATAAGTGTAGCCTGTTATGGCCACGAGTTCACTGACTGGTAGCTGAACTAGATAAGTGTAGCCTGTTATGGCCACGAGTTCACTGACTGGTAGCTGAACTAGATAAGTGTAGCCTGTTATGGCCACGAGTTCATTGACTGGTTGCTGAACTAGATAAATGTAGCCTGTTATGGCCACGAGTTCACTGACTGGTAGCTGAACTAGATAAGTGTAGCCTGTTATGGCCACGAGTTCACTGACTGGTTACGTCCGCTTGTTTAGTATCTTCCTTGTCCTGGCCGCCCCTCAGTGTGGACTGGACTCTTTGTCCAGATACCAAATGTTTTGTAGTTTAGTTCGTCCCGCTGTCGGATGTATCACTCCGGTCTGTTTGGTCTATTTACCCTATATGGCGAGGGATGGGGGTGGAATTTGAAAAGGGGGGGGGGGGGCTAAGTAGTGTTTGAAATGTTTTTATATTAAATATTACGCCATTATGTATGTCATAGTGTCGCATGTCAAAATGCAAGGGCCCCTAAAGAGGTCAAACCGGACCCCCAAATGATGGCTAATTCCTAGTTAGGCCACGTTGTCGTATCTAGCCGATCCCAATCTGTCTAGATTAAAAATAAACTTCTAGTTAAGTCAGTATTAGCAAAATTTACTTGGCTTGAAACATTTGTCTTTTCTTTTCATTTTTTTAGTCGGGAGGATGTGGCGTACGCGGGAATGTTTTTCATAATTGTGTTGGTTTTTTTTATATGCATGAACTAGTTTTGTGTTTTTCACGATTTGTTGTCAAGAAGCTGGTGTGTGTGTGTAAGACGTCACGCCTTTCTTGTACTTCCTCTAGTGAAGAGGTTTTGGTCGTTGGTTCTCTCTGTGCTGCAGGGTCCACTGTTGTAGCGGGTACGGTGTTAAACCCGAACTTGAAACATTGAAGACAGTTCATATGCAACATATATTACAGGAAATAATTATCTGTAAAACTAAGCAACGATAATTTACTTTAAAATTTACCACTTCTAAATGTAACTTTCTAACCAAAAAGCTCCCATCTCTCATATTTCCTTTTATTAATGTTGTATTGTTGAACGATTGTTGGTGATAATGATATATTTAAAGTTTGTTTAATATTAGCATTCACATTGTCCTTGTTGTTGTCGTTTAATTACGACATTAGCCTGCCGAGGTGGGGGAACCCGGCCAATTATATCATCCCGCAATTTAAACTTGTAAAACCCACCTTACAGAATTAGACAATAATTCTTTAACCGTGGGACTGTTTCCTTCGTGGTGCCATGGTAGTACGAGTTGCGTGAATCAGACCGAAGAACAGATGACTTAGATTGTCTCTATTTAACATTCACGACAAGATAAACACGTGGATATGCATGTAAGACGTGTTTATCAAACACGTGGATACGCTTATAAGACGTGTTTATCAAACACTTGGATACGCATATAAGACGTGTTTAACAAACACGTGGATACGCATATAAGACGTGTTTATCAAACACGTGGATACGCATATAAGACGTGTTTATCAAACACGTGGATACGCATATAAGACGTGTTGTTTTTTTAAGGAACGTTTGTAAATGTCTACGATAAGATGTTTATGTAAAACGGATTCTGAAATGCATTGGTACCCACTACTGGTGTCATTTCCTTTTGTGTGGCCTGAATTGTAGGTGAATGATGTAGGTCATGAAGATCCCTCAATTCCACTGGAAATACTTGCGTGGAGGTCAGGGTCGTGGTGGATGTACACATTAAGTGTGCAGACGAGCAATGCAGTCAAGAATACACGTCAATGTGTTCAACCGTTTTGGCTTGGAGATTAAAGCCCATGCACACGCATGCAATTTCTGCCGTCTGTTTGATTTCTTTCTTTAAAAGATCATCAAAAAGCGATGACGTCATTTGTCTAGTTTTATGAAGCGCTCATTTTACCGTTGCCAGTGTGGTTTGAGTGAGTCAGACACTTCTTGTGTTTTAAAATGATCCACACCACAGTGTTTTTTTTTTTGTATTTCTTTGTAGTTTGTAGATCTAAGCCTAATAAACATTCTAGCATCAGAGAACAGGGCTAACCAACAAATAGACATTAAATATATATGAGTTGTTTTTTAGAAATTAGTGGAAGGGCTTTAGTTGGTGTATGAATATTCGCCATTACCCATTCCTAGTCTTTTGGACCGTTGGGGCACCAACATGATCTGTTGACAGTCTTTCTCCATGCCTCTCTTTCACCTTGACTAAAATCTCTTACAATGTCCATTCTTATGTCATACCATCGTTTTCTCTGCCTGTTCTTATTTTCCTGGTTCTGTTCACTGAAGGAAGGCTTTTACTAGCCCCAATGACCTCGTGATATGGCTACTCAGTTTAAGTTTGCGTTTTCTGACTGTGGTCAGGAGATCATCACGTGACCCATTGTGGTGCCCCGTTTCGAATTTTCTGAATTGTGATGCGGTCTTTGTAGCTGACACCTTGGATACCTCAACGGCATCTCGATTCCGACTAGGATCCTCCTAATACTACAGTTAGCGTCCAAGATTCACAATATTATCTGCACTCAACATCATTAGTACATCCTCTCGGAGGCGCGGTGGCTGAGCGGTAAATCGCTTCTGAACCGGGGATCCCGGGTTCGAATCCTGGTGAAGACTGGGGTTTTTTTTTCGGGATCCTTTGGTGCCTAAGTCCACCCAGCTCTAATGGGTACTTGACATTAGTTGGGGAAAAGTACCGCCGGTTTGTTGTTGTTCTGGCCACATGACAACCTCATTAAACGTTGGCCACAGAATCAGATGACCACAAGGCCTGAAAGGGGAACTTTTACATCCTCTCACAGTCGACCAACATCAGTAGTGGCATTGCGTGAATTATTTTCTTTTTGAAAGTTATTATTCATACACCCATCATGACCCATGCATCGTATCTAAGACTAAGTTACAGTTGCTAATGCTTGACTAAATTACGTGTATTGTTCTTGTGTGTGTGTTGCATTTTCACGAAACCGTTGCAGATAGAAAAACAACAACACACATACACACACAAAATCAGGAAAGACAAAACAGCTCTACCGTAACCTGGGTAGACAGATTCTGATATCACAAGGACTTGTATTTCCTTTGATTGGTCTATCAAAGACCACGTGGTTTACAGCATAATCTCGAAACCAGCTGGCTCAGATGAAACAGATTTATCATCTAATTAGGATGCATGGGTGTATGAATAATAACTTTCAAAAAGAAAATACGTATAACTAATAACTTTCTTTGACATGTTTTCTTTTAATTTAGAAGAAGGGAAATAAAAGGCTAGGGAACGAATAGGATTAAACACTAACAATTAATTGAAGCGCCTGAACCCTTAAGCTTTGGGTAGGAGGGGGCTCGTTTACTTTGGTAGGTGAGTACCTGAATCAGAATCGATGTTGCCTTGTGGCTATATCCAAACTTGGAAGGTTACGGGAGTCAACCCTGAGGAAACACATTAGTAGCCGGTCACCCTTAAGCATTTACTCATGGGGTAAAGATAGTTTGTACATATATCTTACTCAACATAAATTCTCGTTCTTTGAATTAGAAAAAAACAACTAACCCAATGTAATGAAATCATTCATCCTTGTGTATTGCGAAAAGGTTTTGATGTTGGGAGAAACAATGTACAACTCACTCAGATTTAAAGATAGTTCTCACAAGTCTAGCATGCAGGGCAGTGGTTCCCATCCTTTTTTGTTCCCTTTAATGTCACTTTAATGTCACTTTAACGGCACTTTAATGGCACTTTAACGTCACTTTAATGTCACTATATCAGTCAAACCCTAAGGACTCATGTTTTTTAGAAGAAAAAAAAAAGCTTTGACATAGGGCCACAGTAGAAATGAGTGGTCTAAAAAGCTGTGCAAAGTAATGAGTACTGAATTTAGAACCATTGAAGTAATGCAGGTATTGATGATTTCACCATGCCAGGTAGCAGGTACATCTTTAGTTCCTTACCAGATAAGACCTAAATTGAATTTTCTTCTGAACTATTTGCTTCATCACAAACTAAACTCAATAAACATGTTTAAACAAAGGTTGTGTTTTTTTTCTTCTTGTCTGTTTTCAGGGTATGAAGAGGTTTGACGCCAGAAAGGCGGTGTTGGAGGCACTCAAAGAATTGGGTCTGTACAGGGGAACGAAAGACAACCCTATGGTTGTGCCAACATGCAGGTAGGAATGCATAGAGTGCTGCCCCTTGATACATTTGAATAAAAAATATGTGTTCATAAGAAGGTGTATTGGAAAATGTTTTCTGAACCAGTCTCAAAGCCCCATTAATAGCATTGAGCATATTACAGAGGTGAATCGATTGTTTTGGCATATACAAAAACAACTTTTGATTACAAACTTGAAACTAGA
>JADKLZ010000166.1:32803392-32818077 GCA_021533235.1 Biomphalaria straminea
GAGGTAGACTAGTCCATGAATTGTCAGAGAGGTGAGGTAGACTAGTCTATAAATCATCAGAGAGGTGAGGTAGACTAGTCCATAAATCATCAGAGAGGTTTGGTAGACTAGTCCATAAATCATCAGAGAGGTTTGGTAGACTAGTCTATAAATCATCAGAGAGGTGAGGTAGACTATTCCATAAATCATCAGAGAGGTCTGGTAGACTAGTCTATGACCATTGGTCTTGGTCAAACTGATGAGAGTTGAGGTAGGCTAGTCTGTGAATCATAAGACTTAGAGTTGGTGACAACCAGATCTTTAGCTGCCAGAAAGGTGAAATAATCTGCCCTGTGGATGCTTAAGAAGGTTGATGCAATGTCTAAAGATAACAAGAAGCACTAGAAAAGTTACCTAGTTACTTCTAAGAATAGTGTCTTGACATGGGGACTCTACAGTTATGTATATGTTATATATTTTGTGTTCATATTAAAACTTGTGCTCTCTTTGTTGCAGATGTCAGAGTTGAAAGGTCAACTAGAGACTGTGACCAACTCTATACAGACATTACTCAAGCTAATGTAGACTTATTGCACATCGCTTAGGTTTTAATTTTACTGCATAACACCACATGATTGACTAGTGACCTGGACTTGTTGTTTTGTTGCTGATGTGAATGTGGAATGTCAGGAAAAAGTTTTTGTCTTAGACATTTAAATCTAAACTTATTATAATACCAGTGTGAATATTTTATTTTATGTATCTCTTGATAGTTCTTATTTGTGTGTGCTGGATCCTCATTGTTATTCAACTTTTCTGAATGCATTAGGCTTGATTAAACATTTATTTATGATGTCCTTAAGTTGTTTTTAATTGGATGACTCTAACCAGAAATATTTTCAAAACTTGCTCCAGCTTTTTTTGTTATGTACCTTCTACATTTGTATAATGTGAAAATTGGAATTTGAAGTTTGTTGCAGTCAGATGTTACACTTGTTGAACAGTTACTGATGTAGTTTTTTTTTTTAGCATTGAAATTTATAGAATGTTAACTAAAACTGAAAAAAATACATTTGGACCTAGTTTTAGCAAGCCTAGACATGTACTGTCATAATAGTATGTAGCAGGTTCATTGCTTAGGATTGAAGAATTATTAATAAACATACTCTGTACTGAAAAAGTAGATTTTCATTAGGGTACACAGCTTACAGAGATTTCTAGTAATAAATTATTATATTTTCATATCCTTGTAAAACATGCTTTCTGTTTACATTGAGTAATTTAGTCATGCAGTTTTTGGCCAACTTTATCAAATTTTGTTTTTTTAAATAACAGACAGTAGTTTGTTTGTACTTTGCACTTTTATATCATCATGTTGGTAGATGCAAGTGTGTAAAAAGAAATAGCTTTCGAACTTCACTCTAAAATGGGTCATTTGCTCTTATATTCCAAACTTGTTTAAAGTTTTAATAGTAAAGATTTATTTTTTTTTTTTATTCAAGGGAAGTAATCTAATTACTTATTGACAACTAAACTTAAGTGCTAGTTACCACATATTTATTGAAGAAGCCCACACAGTGAGATGAATTAAAAAGAATCTATTTCTATTATTTCCTGATGATGTGAGTGTTTGTTGGCTTTTGTTGTTTTCTCTGATGATGACATTCAATAATGTGGAAATAAAACTCATGTGAACATTGACCAAATAGACTTTCTGCAATGTTGTTAAGGATTCTGACTCTGTATTGTTGTTGGTTATGAAACGTAAAGGAGTGTAGCATAGGCGATGTTGATTAATTTATTTAGACTCTATTTGAAGTGAGGGCGTGGTGGCTGAGCGGTAAAGCGCTTGGCTTCCGTACTGGAGGTCCCGGGTTCAAATCCTGGTGAAGGCTGGGATTTTTATTTTCGGGATTTTCGGGCGCCCTTGAGTCCACCCAGCTCTAATGGGTACCTGACATTAGTTGGGGAAAAGTAAAGGCGGTTGGTCGTTGTGCTGGCCACATGACACCCTCGTTAACCGTGGGCCACAGAATCAGATGACCTTTACATCATCTGCCCTATAGACCACTAGGTCTGAAAGTGGAACTTTACTTTTTTTTACTACTTGAAATGTTATACAACTACCACAGAACAAACAGTATAGAATGAAATAATCCAGCCTTTTAAACAAACACCAATTTTGTTACAGAAAATAAGGTCACAGTTGACCCTCGTCACTATTTCCTACAAGCAGTGTCTCTGTCTATCAGCCATTAATTGTTCTTACCCATTTCTGTTCTAACTTTTAAATGTACTGTTGTGTCACTAAGGCTGAACGATGATGATTATAGAGGCTGGTCAATTTCTAGTATTGTTTTGGGATTGTAAGATTAAGGAAAAGAAGAGTGTTACTTGACTATACATATCCAGCTACAGTTCTCACAACTAACAGACCAGTAATATCACTTGATGGACAAAGAATCATATCTTAGTTAAAGGTTTTTGACACAGCATAGAAGCAAGGTGGTAGAGTTGTAAAGCACTTGGCCTCTGAACCAAGGGGGTCCTGGGTTTGAATCTCTTGAAGTCTGGGTATTTTAATTTAAGGTTTTTTAGAACACCTCAGAATTCGAGTACCTTGAGTACATTTGTTGGGAACAGAAAAAAGCGGTTGTTCTTTGTGCTGGCCACATGACACCTTGGTAAACCATCTGCCAAAAGAAACCTTACGTTGTCATCATCTACCCTATACATTACACTGTCTGAAAGGTTTTACACTGTCTGAAAGGTTTGTTTTTTTTTTAAATTTTTCTATGACACAGCATGTTGGGAAATGTTAAACTGTCTCTAGATTAGTGTGTTTGGGGGGGGGGGGTAAGCTTTTTTCCAGTAATAGTTTTCTTCAGTGGTACCCGTAGTGTATTTCCACCAGGGATCCAACGTAGGACCTACATACAGTAAAGCAACCCCCACCCCAGTTCACTAAATAAGCATTTATAAATTGCTAGCAGTTTTTTTTTTTCTTCTTCAGAATAAAGCTGAATCAACTATGGCAGTGATGCCCAACCTTATATGGCCTGCGGGCCATTTTAATTTCCGACACTCGTGTCGCGGGCCACGTAATTATTTTTTTTTAAATGAAATAGAGACTAAACCATTTCAATAATTGTGTTACATTCCCGTGGCTCCAGTAGGGCTACTTAAACACAAGGGCGCCCACATGGGGGTGCACTTGCACCTCCCTGGATTCTGATTCGAGTAGCCAAATTATAGCCTTTTTTTTTTTTTGCACCATCAAATCAATTAATTTCTAAGTAGCAACTGAAAAGTAGTGCTTCCACTGGTTAATGTAGTAGTAGAAATAAGTATGGAATGGATGGCCAACCATGTAAGTGCGCGCCTCTGAATTCCGAGTAACCACATTTTAGTCTTTTTTTTTTAATGATGAAATACGTCTTCCAGATCTGTTTTTTTTTTTTATTACGTAGATGTAGATTCAGTCAGAATCCATTTGGGGGTGCAATTGTTTTGTTAAATGTTTGACATGTTTCGGAAATTCCTTCAGAGTTGAAGATAGTTATTTCCTAGTCCAAACCGGCAGCAAGAGCCCAAACACTACAAGCTGCAGCATCATGAATTAACTGCGTTTGTTGGGTATTTTAGTGATGAAACTGCAGATGATGGCTAGAAATCTTCTTCCGTATCAGTCCCTAGAAATAGCGTTGGTGCTACATTTTCCTCTTTGTATGAGACTTGTACACAACGAACTGAAAAATACGAATCTATTCAAGCTTATAGATCTAGTCTAAACTTTGAGATCTTTTACTGTTTGGCGGATCTTAAAATAACGACTGCAAGTGAACCAGATAAACTGCACATGTATAGTAAATGTCTCCTCCTCTTGTGTTTCTGATTTGTATTTTCATTGTCGTCAATTATTCATCTGTTCTTGAACCAGTTTCTATGGTGTTGCAGTCTTTCCAACTTAACATAGTGGCCGCTCAATAGCAGCTCAGCAGTAACATTAATGGCATAATGAAAAACCATCTTGACCATCCTGAGGAACACGTCAGAGATGTCATCTTGAGGAAGGAGAGACTACTGGCAGAAAAACATAGGCCCTAATATTGGATATTGAGTAGTTACCGCCGAGAAAACAAAAACACGTTTGGATATTTGGAGTTCTTACAGAATACGGCTTTACATTACATATCTTAATTCTTAAGTTTCTTCATTAATTCTCGGGGGCAGGGGGGAAGGGTCGGTAGAGGGGGGGTGATCGCCCCTACCGCCCCACCCCCCACTGGATCCGACGGTGCTTGCACCCCCATGCAAAAAATTCTGCGGGCGCCCATGCTTACACACATCCAGCAACTGTTTTCAAAATGTGTAAGGTTTATGTAGATCACACGGAAATCTTTTCTTCTGTATTGCTTGAAATTTCTCAAGCAGGGAAGCCTGGCTTTGGAAGTCAATCAGTTCCAGTTGGTGTCATTCTTCGGGGCAATGGAAATCAATTAGAAATCTGCTGCTCTGTCATTTAGTTTTAAATGCAGATTTTCACCAACATTGTCTACTCGACTCGTTTTGGAATTGTCATGTCAGAAAGGCTGACAGCTTCAATGTTGTTTTTTTTAATACAGCCGACTTTTTTTTTTGACATCTTGGTAAATATTTTCGTCAATTGCTCAACTCTAGACATGACTTAGCGATCTTCAAGGCAGAAACCAACAATACCACCATATTTTTGTAATGGTTTGTTTTAGAAACACAATAGATTAGAATAAATTCCATGGAAGAAAAAGTGAAAATAATAACATAGACAAAATACATTTTTTAACCTTTTTTTAATTATTTCTTTTTTATTGTCTACATTTTGTGCCGATGATTTGCATATGGTTGGCCGGCTGGAACCACGTCGCGGGCCGGATCTGGCCCGCGAGCCAGCTGTTTGGGCATCACTGAACTATGGCATACTTAAGTCGCAAAGCGACTATGGATCATCTCAACTAGCACAGCATCAGCTGTGGTCGGAACAATGTCGCCCGCACAGCAGTCTCCCCCCCCCCCCACCACGCAGCTGGTGTATCCAAAGGAACGGCAGTGCTACAGTTTGGGGTCAGCGGCGTCGCAGGTTCTACCAGGGCGCGGGCACGTTGCTCTGCCTCATCGTGGCGCCCGCGTGGAAACGACTACCAGAGGAAGTAGTTAGGCGAAATAGTAACAAACAGGACATCCCCACGGGTGGACGAGAGTTCACTTCTTGCACGGCGCGGAGTAGCACGACAGCTCCCACAACTCTTGTCACGAATCCATGCGCCGTTCCTCAAGGGAACGTTACAATAATGGCGTATCCCACACGGTTAGCTTGGTATAACGAAGGAAAATGGTGGCGGCCCGCGATATCACTTGGCCTTCGGCCATGATTTCTAGTCCATGTGTCCGAAGTGCCGGTGGTATTGGAAACAGCCTAGCCCTATAGGCATTGACTCGGGTCTCTCTCAGACAGGCCTGATACAGTCCAACAGGTTTTTTTTTTTTTTTTTTTACTGTTTGATATTTGTTCTCGGACGGATTCAGACAGGTTTTTTTTTTTTTTCAAACTTAGAGCTCGAAGAGCCTACGGCTCAGCTCTTAGACTATCCAGCAGTTCTACCAGGATGTAGCGCGGGTGCTCGATCCAGACTACCTTAAATTATTGTCACCAGCTCATGAGTTGCCTCAGGCCAAAGGCAGTCTTTTTTGGTGAGCTAAAAGGTGGTCGACGTAACAGAGGCGCCCCACGGAAACGCTTCAAAGACCAGCTTAGGCGTCAACTTTCCTTGGCAGACATAGAAGAGAGCACCTGGCTGCATGCGGCGTCGGAACGTGACAGCTGGAGGTCACTCACAAAGGCAGCGGGATACACATTTGAGACCAAAAGAAAATCTGCCGCCGAGGACAAACGCAGACGACGAAAGGAAAATCTAAACCGACCACCTGCGGACAATGGCTTTGCTTGCCCTGGATGTGGCAAAATATGTAGATCACAGCTGGGACTGCACAGCCACGGGAAACACTGTATTCCTCACTAATCTTCGGACTCGAAGACAAGCCTATTATTATTAATAATATCAATGATGATGACAATGACTAGATATCTAGACCTTGTTTAAATCTATCTTGATATCTAGACTCTATACTAGTCTATACGGGTATCAACATGTTTTGTTTTTGTTTTTTTTTGTTTTTGTTTTAATTTGCCAACTCATCTGCACTAGATCTATTGTAAGTTCTTTTTTATGTATAGATCTATATCTCATATGTATAGATCTAATTCCTAAGTTTTCTTTGGAAAAGAACGCATTTAAAATTTGGTACTGATTCAGCGGATTTTCCCGTTATTCTTTTGTTTATAATCTACATGTTCGGATCTTTGCCTACCTACTAGATCTAGATCTACCTAGGCTAGATTATCTTGATTACTGTCTACTGTAACACAATGACTCTAGATTACGATTAAGCGATTAAGTAAGCAAGATCTAGAGATCTATCTAGATCTATATCTAATAATCACTATAGATTGTAGAGTAGAATCTAGACTCTAAGAGTAAGAGTACTCAGACTTTACCACTGTTGACTGGCGCACTGAACTAGATCTACGTCAGTCACTAAGTCAGTCGATCTATCATCTAGATATCTAGTACTATAATTATTTTTTTATAATTATAAGACTATAAGTATAACGTACTGTAGTCTATATTAATATTTTATAGTTGTAACTAATTTAATTACTAACTAGTCATATTCAATGTGATATTCACTTAAGTTTAATTCACCATTGAAGATTGACAAATCTAGATACCCCCTCCCCCCACACTGGTCCACAAATGAGATTGGAGCAAAGTGCTCTGAGCATGCTATAAGCATGAAAGTAGCACTATATAAAAGCTATAATAATAATAATACAGATGTATGCAAATGGGACATGAAGCTCTTTAAGATCGACACCAGCAACTGGGAAGAGGTCGCACTAGATAGATCCACATGGAAAGAGAGCATAGAGGAAGGTTCTTTGATTGCAGATGCCTTACACAACAGAAGCAGAAAGAAGGGTGAAAATGCAACGGCGCCTGGTGACTACATATGCCCAACCTGCGATCGCAGCTGTGTATCAAGGATCAGCTTCTTTAGTCACACAAGAGCTTGCAAGGGAAAAGATCGTCTCTCGAGACGTAAAATGCCATACAGTCATCTAGATCTTGATCTCTCCATGTTGTCTAGAATTAATTATTCTAATATCAATCATGCCGTGACTCATATGGAATGGTTTGCTCGAGGCTGAGTGAATCAGCCTGGAAAATATTAGCAGTCACCAGAGTTTAAGTCACATGCATGTCTAGATGTAGAATCTAGATCTATTCATCATCATCAAAATTCATTTCAATAAAGAGATGTTCAAATCCTTTTGCAAAAGCCCTTGACAGAAACTTGCAAAACCCTGATGTATTGCCTAGTGCATATGATGATCTAGATATAGATATGTCACCATACGGGGGAAGCTTGGCGTGGCTACCTTATGCAGGGAATTTGAATTTCGACACCTGACTCGAGTAGAGTTGTGTTTAATTAATGCCTAAAGGCAGCACAGAAAACCTTTTCCCAGATACACCTCCCACCACTGGTCCAGAAATGAGATTGGACCATAGCGCTCTGTGCATGCCATAAGCATGAAAGTAGTGCTCTATAAAAACTATTATAATATATTTATTATTTAAGTTTGTTTTTCTTTTGAAAGTTTGTGCTAGCACACAATAGTCTACATTTCTGAATTTAAGATTAAAACGCTTTAAACAATAAGAATAAGATGATAATTTGTTCTTGGACACATAAGTCAAGAAAAGGAAAGGACATCATATCTAGGTTGTGTCAGATTAGATCTCTACTTCATAAATATAGACATTAGTTACACCTATCTTTTAAGTTTTGGGCCATTTGGGAACCAATCCAGATCAGTTGACCATCTCTTTTCATTCCCAAGCCCTAACCTGGAACCCCTAAAGAAAGAGGAAGAGAGGACGGCCCAGGATTACATGGCACTGCGATCTGGAAATGGTGACCCGTCAAAATAGTGTAGACAAAATAGCACCGTCAAAATAACGCGAAATTTCCCGACAAAATAGCGCAAGACAAAATAGCGCAGACTTATATATGATGTGTATAAAATTACCGGATTATTACTAATTTAATGTCCTGGGCAACATTTTTGTTGATGTCACTATTTTTTTATATATTTAAAAATCTTAAATTATGCCATATTGTTCGACTCTTCAAGAAACAGATTGGAGCTAAGACCAATCTTGCTCCACAGAGTGTGATGTCAGATTTTGAAAAGGCAAGTCAAAATGCAGTTAGCACAGTATTCCCTGCAACCAGACTTGTCGGTTGTCTATTCCATCTTGGAGAAAGTCTCTGGCGTAAAGTACAAGATAAAAATCTTGCAGCTTCATACCGAGAAGATAAAAATGTACGCATGTTTGTCAAGATGCTGTTAGACCTTTCATTTGTTCCACCTGCCGATGTAAATACTGCCTTTGAAGAATTAAATGAAGATCGGCCAGGTGTTGTAGGGAATTTGTATGACTATTGGGAGGACAACTATATTGGTCGCCAGATAAGAAACCACAGAGTGACTACAAGATTTCCTAAAGCATTATGGAATGTTAGAGACCGTGTTCAGGACAATCTACCATGAACAAACAATTCAGTGGAGGGATGGCACCATGCACTTCAACTGTCTATTGACGGTCATCACCCTAATGTGTACAAGTTAATCTCTCACTTCCTCAGAGAACAGGAGAACACTGAGAACAAGATTATGATGTACAATGCTGGAGAACGAAGTAGAGCAGCAAGCAAAACAAAGTACCTCCAACTAAACAGACAAAATTTGGCACGTATCTTGGCGTGTTTTCAAAGTACACTTTTATAATATAAATAAATGCTATATTTTGAAATTATTCATTTTACCTTATTATGATTTTTTTATGTTTATCTAAAGTGTTTCATGCAAAATGACAGAAAAATTTTGATAACATTAAACCAAAAAATTAAATATAAGCTCTATTCTTATGTAACGATAATTAAACAATTTCTTTCAAAATGACTAAAATATTTTTTTTCTTTGCTATTTTGACGCCGCTATTTTGTCCGGGCCATTTTGTCCGCGCTATTTTGGCGGGGTACCTCTGGAAACAGATGCCAAGCAGATGTGCAAGACATGGGGACAGTTGGAGAGACTCTCCCAGAACTGAGATGCCTGGAGGAAGCTGGTTGGTGGCCTATGCCCCAGTAGGGACCACAGGCAGAGGGATGAGATGAGATGATTCTTAGATCATCGCTTCTTTTATCTACTTTGGGGCTTGTCCCCTCCAGAAAGGCTTTAGCTAAGACCTTTTTCAGTTTTTAGTGATGTGAAAAAATGGATTTTTAAAAGTATGTAACATTTATTTTCTCTGTCAGAAACTGAAAAAAAACTCTTAATATTGATAGGATGAAAAAGCTTTGAAGTCTTTGACATAGAAGCGTTTATCCATCTCCAACATGCCAAGAAGTTTTGTGATTTGCTGTACCCCTCACTTTAGTTTATATCTTTGAATCTATTATAAAGTTTTTCTCTCAAGTGGGATGTGTGGTTGAGTGCCAAAAAGCACTTGGTTACCTTTCAAGGGGACACAAGTTCGAGTCCCGATTCTAACAGAGTTGTGTTTAAAAAAAGTGAAAAAGTAAAGTTCCCCTTTCAGACCTTGTGGTCTCTAGGACAGATGATGTAAAGGTCATCTGATTCTGTGGCCTAGGGTTAAAGAGGGTGTCATGTGGCCAGCACAACGACCTACCGCCTTTACTTTTCCCCAACTAATGTCAGGTACCCATTAGAGCTGGGTGGACTCAGAGGCGCCCAAGGATCCCAAAATAAAAATCCCAGGATTCGAACGCGGGACCCCCGGTACAGAAGCCAAGCGCTTTACCGCTCAGCCACCGCGCCTCCAGAGTTGTGCTTACTTAGTACATGAAAACCTCCCTGATACCCCCTTCCTGCCTCTGGTCCACAGAAGAGATTGGACCAGAGTGCTGAAGTTTTGATTTTCTTGCACCTGTCTTTCAGTTTCTATATATTCCTTTTGTTATTGACTTGTAGCACCAAACTGCTGGTAGACAACTAAACCGTTGTAGGCATAATTTATCTTAACTAATAAAATTTCAAATAACATGAATAAATTTCTTTTGTGAACAAAAAATAAACAGAACTTATTTATAATATAGACAAAAATCAACTTGTGAAAATGTAGTAGACATAACTAATAATATCTTTAAACAAAATCCAACTCACAACAACTATTACACAACCTTTCAGCCTCACATTCTGAAGTCGTCTGTCCTACTTAAGACAAAATGAAGTCAATGCCAGCTATTTTGCATCATTCACAATCAATCGCTAACCTCTTCCCACCGTCACCATAAAAACACATACACTCACTCCATAACATTTCCTAAATCTTGTGTTTTTTCAGAGACACTTGGCACATCTATGAGGACACACTTGACACATCTATGAGGACAGTTCTTCGTGATTTGGGCAAATGAAGGCTGGTCTGCGAGTGGTGAGGGGACCTGACTGGAAGTGGGGCAATGATGACACTAGTGAAGGCCATGTGGGCACAGTGATTGAAACTCACAATGCTGAAAGACGAGCTGTTGTTTTGTGGGACAATGGAAAGTCTAAATCTTATAGAGCTGGACAGGAGAATGCTTATGATCTCCTTGTGCTCGACAATGCTCAGATTGGTAAGTTATACATATATATGAGAGAGGGGGTGTCTACTTAACTTGTCTTTTGTCATCTGGGCCTGTCTTGACAAGGGCCCTCATCTTAGACTCAATTGCGTGTTCCCCAACCTTTTGGCAGTTCTCCAGCTTGCCATCTGCTGCCAACTGCTTTCCTCTATGCCAGAGAGACTAAAACAATGCCTGAGTTGATCTTTATAGCTCTTCCAAGGGACACCACTGTTATGTCATCCTCCTTTAAGCTCACCAAAAAAGGTTTGCCTTTGGTATGCGGTCATCCCTCATACGGTATTGGTGTCCAACCCAGCACAACTGTCAAATTGTGCTTCAATACTGTCTACACCAGTCTGCAGTTGTCAAGATTACTTCACTCATTAATGCAAATACTTGAAACTGGAATAATAACTCTGTTGACTGTTTACACACTCACACCAATGTTAGCCTCCTTACCACAGGAAACTACTCTTAACTCATTATCTCCTAGCTGGCGATACCAACGTTGATTCCACCAGAATGTGGTAAATAATTATGGAGAGAAAGAGTTAAGTGACAACATAGATTCTACATTTATATACATTATTTTCACTTTATAATTTTTTTCTTAAGATGAAAGACTTGCTTTTTGTGTATGCAGGACTTCAAATACAAGTTCAAAGTTTCCTTGGTATAATGATTTAAAAAATGATTTAGTCATTCTTATTGCAACATGCTTATGATTTGAAGTTGATGTCTTCTTTATGATGAAAAGATTTTCAGTAGTAAAAAGACTTCACATCTATCTGAACTTGAAACAGCTCTAATTGTGAATTGTTATCTAGGTTGATGTTTCATAATTACATTGCTGAGCAGATTTTTTAAACTCTTTATCTCCTGACTGACGATATCAACGTTGATTCCATTAGAATGTGGTAAATAATTACGGAGAAAAAGAGTTAATGATTTCATTTATTTATTTTAAATTTGGACTTAAAATGTTCCTCTGAGTTTAGGTGTCCAGCATGTGAAGGTGAGGTGTGACGAGTGTCGTGAAAGTGGAATCAAAGGCTTCCGCTGGAATTGTTCTGTGTGCCCAACCTATGACCTCTGCAGCGCGTGCTACAACAAAGATAAACATGACCTTTCTCATGCATTCCTGAGATTTGAAACCAACACTGAGAAAAGGTTTGGACATTTTTAGATTAGTTTAAAATTATGGCCACATCCTAATTGGGTTACATTAAAAGTAGTTGAAAGAAATTTAGATCTAAAATATCTTAATTATTCTCATTTTTATGTTGGACGGCTCAGATGAATAGTCCTATATTAAAGATGAACTGTGCAGTGGTTTCCAGTTCTCCATAGAGTTTTTGTTCCATAGTTGGGTTCTGGGGTCAGTGTCTTGTTCGGAACTTTCAATAGAGTATGAAGGACTTGGTCGGAATCTTCTTTTGCCTTCTCTGCACATCTCTCTTGTCCCTGTGTTTAGTCCCCAGAGCAATTGTTTTCTCATTCTGTTGTGTCCAGTTCTAAGACAAAATATTAAATGTTGGTCATGTAGGAAAAGCATGTTATAGACATTGCATCCTTGTTCATTTAAAAATAATGTATAGTGTGTTGATTCAATTGAGTGTTTTAAATTTCCAAACTCTTGTTTTTGCCTTTAGAATTTTGATTCTTGAGCCTACCACATTTTCACATTTTCCTAGTTGGCGATTTGCTTAGGGGACATTTGCCGTTTTCTCTTTCTGTTTTCTTCTTTAGCAGACTTTTATAGTTATAGAAAGTAAACGTTGACTATGTTAGTTTGTGTATTTTTTTTAACAACACGATAATCCTTTAGTACTTCTGTTTACCATTATTTTAAAATATCAGACTTTGACTTTTACAAGCCAACATGTTTGGATCTTTTTATCTGTATGGCCTTGAGTAGTCAACATTTGTAAGTTTAAGTTACTTTTAGTATTCTTGCCTGCCTTCTTGTAGTTTTTGACTTTCCCATGTGGTATAAATCTAGAAACTGCCAACATTGGTAGCCTCACACAAAAAAGATTGGCCTAACACTAACCTTTGTTATCAAAATGTTTCTGTGGTTTTACTATTTAAGTATCATAATGTTTTAGTGGTTTTATTTCTTAAGTATCATAATGTTTTAGTGGTTTTATTTCTTAAGTATCATAAAATGTTTTTGTGGTTTTACTATTTAAGTATCAATAAAAGTTTTCTGTGGTTTTACTATTTAAGTATCAACAGTAGTTCTTATGTTTCAATCCTAAAGTTTTGCCAACATTTGAATGGTTTCAGTGTTAAGGTTCCAGCAAGAAAAGGAAGTCCCAAATGTGAAGCTCAAGGAATTTTTCAAAGTGCCACTGTGACCAGAGGATTACACTGGAGATGGGAAAATCAAGATGGCATGTATCCAATTTCTTTTAGTACACAATTTCTATAAGTATCCAATTTATTTTAGTTTACAATTTCTTTTAGTATACAATTTAAATTAGTATCAATCTTTTTAGCTTTTTTAGAAACATTCTTCTAATCCCAAAATGTGTGTTCATTGCAGCAAAAGTAGACTACAACTTTGCAGGCACATCTAAATATGTAACCTTAGCTTCACAGCTAAATACATTTTTACAGTGCCTTTTTTTTTTCCTCATTGTGGCTGAGCTGTAAAGCCCTTGCAAACCAAGACTTCTAGAGCTCAAATCCTGGTGAAGACTGGGATTTTGAGCTTCGTGAACCCTGAGTTCACCCAACTCATATGGGGGAGGTGAAGGGTGGTGGTCATTGTGCTGACCACATGACACTGTGGTTAACCCTCGGCCATAGAATCAGATGAGATTTACATCATCTTCCCATATGGATCGCAAGTTTTGAAAAGAGCACTTGCCCCTTTTACTCTGCCCTTTTACCTCAATGTTTCCGATCCTTTGTTTGCCTTGACACACTATTTGCCTAATCAGATGCTAAACTTTTACTATTCTGAGCAATGGGTTTCATTAGTCCTAGCTAACATCACTTTCCAGATTTGTGAAGTTGTCTGTGTTTAGAATAAACATATTCTATAGCTTAAGTTACCACCTCCTTTTTCTTGTCATTGGTATTCAGTTCAACTAACTTTGAAAATGTGTTCAGTTTGAATGATGTTTACATAACAGATGGTCCTTTTTCATGTGTGGCTGAGTAACATAAACCACTTAAGCCGACTTAAGGCCATCTACCAAGGGGGCTCAAGTTCAAATCCTGACTTAAGCTGAATAAGTGCATAAAACCTTCTTCCAGGATAAGACTAAGACTGCTTTATTGATCGTTACGGAAATTTGTTGTGATTACAAGGACTCTTTTCTCATATAAAGACAACACAAACAGAAGCATACACATAAATACAACAGACACAACATACACATAAATACAACAGACACAACATAAAGAGTTCATTCAGCGACTAAACACAGGCATCTTGGTGCTTTTATGTTCCTTGATCAATGAGTGGCACTGATAGAGTCTGTTCGAGTGAGCTACGAACGAGTTTTTGTACCGATCCGTTCTTGTTTTGATAGACAGCAGTCACCCACTTCGCGACGACCTGACGTAGTTCTGATGGAGCGGGTGGCCGTTGTCTTCCAAGATTTTTTCAATTTTTCTTAGGCACTTATTTCAAAGAGTTCCTTGAAATGTGGTAATGTTGTGTGTGTAACTTTTGATGCCCTTTTTATGATAACACCTCCCCAACCCCCCATGGGTCAACAAAAGAAATTGGACCAGAGCACACCAAGTATGCTTATAGTATGAAATATGTGCAACACAAAAAATTTTTTAAAAATCATTTTGATTACAAAAAGAAAAATTGTACTTTTCTTTTTGCTACCTAAAACTTGTTAGTCTTGTACAATGAAGTATTGACAATCTGATTCTCTACTGAGT
>JADKLZ010000166.1:32828955-32856891 GCA_021533235.1 Biomphalaria straminea
GCACGCTAAACTGTGTAGCTGGCCTGTGTCCAAATATCAGCTGATCACTGTTAACCCTTTTGCGTCGCCAATAGGGCAATAGGGTCGTAACACTGCCCTCTTCTCAGATTTGTCCGTCCCGGACAAAATCTACCCCACGACATGGGCGTTGAGTTGAATCGATGTAGGTGGGGGTTTATCGGTGGGTGCGACAGTTGGCTTATATAGCCATCTCGCTGGAGCCATCTGTGTAGTAGTCTGCAAATGTCTCTTTCTCCTTCTGCTCCAGTTGACCTTCACCTGGTTGCACCGCCGTCGTGGTCGCATCACCAGGCACTGATGACTCAACAAACGTCGCCTTCTCTTGCAGTCGACCGTCATCTCGTTGCAGTGACGTCGTGGTTGCATCGCCAGCAAACTTCGCCTTCTTCTGCCCTTCAGTTCCGAAGGTAGCCACTTAACATATGGGGAGGGATAAGATGCAGGGATCGGGGTCACCAAGATCGTTGGTCCAACAGGTTGCTTCGTGGGGCTTTCAAGAGATGGGCTTTGGGAATGGGTTTCAGGTCCACAGGACGGGAAATAGTGGCACACTTCGTCTTCAGCCTTCTCTGGGGGACAAACTAGTGGGACAAGTTTGCCACACTCCACTAGCGAGGGTCTCTCATCTTCTGCATCAGACTCTAGTTCACCTCGTCGACCACCATCAGGGCTTCTTCTAGTCTCGTCAACAGACCAATCGTCTGTTGGGTTCAGACCGTGTCGATGGGTTCCTTGGAAATGAGGTTCTCCCTGCAAAGCTCGACAGGCAACGTTCTTGCTAAAAATATGGGTGCAGCCATCAAGATTTGAGTTCCTCTCATCAGCACTGACAGATTGACAGATGTCTTGAATGTCCCCAGCTACAGGCTTGGGGTAAGACACAACGTTGTCTTGTTCTGTCTGGGTGATGGAGGCACTCATTTCAGGGACGTCTACAGCAAAAGCGTTGCTTGAGCTATTGGTCTCTTCTCTTGTTTCGTCGTCTGTCTTTTTCTGCGAGTCACCGTTGATCACATTCTGGAAGCCAGCCAACATCTGCTCTTGAAAGGCGATCAAGAGCTCTACAACATCGGGCTCGAGTTCAAAGAGGTACGTGTTTGGATCTTCCTCTTCATCCACCAGGGCTTGCCGGAGACGTTCTTTAAGAGTTTCAATGTTCCCTTCGTAGCACTTCAGTCCTCGCCATTTCAGCTCTTGTTTCAGTTCTTTCAGATTCAGTTCATCTAGCAGTTTTACAGAAGCCATAGGAAAATCCACACTTCTGACACCAGTGTTACTTTTCTCTCTCTATCCTATCTCAGGCTTCTGTAAACACTGCTAAATACAACAACACATCACATCAAGAACTTGACAACAAGAGCTCCAAATAATCTGGTACTTTAATACTGGTCAAATAAAACAGCCAATATGCCACAATTGGCAAAACAATAAAGCACTACAACTAAAATGTTACTCTGTACATCACAGTACAAAACTCTACTGTCTCTATCTCTACTTGGACTCGTACACAACACTTGAGGACTCGACCAGGACCGACTTCATAGCCAGACTCACAGACCTGGTCTCCTCTGTGTCCTATCTTGAACTGCTCTGCCTACACACTCTGTCTCTGGTCTCTCGTACACAAAGGCTTATGATCAGCTGACCATAACAGTGGTCACATTTGCGTGCAACGTTCATGCCAGTACAGTTCTTTCTCCTTCGATGTAGCACGCTAGCACGCTAAACTGTGTAGCTGGCCTGTGTCCAAATATCAGCTGATCACCGTTAACCCTTTTGCGTCGCCAATAGGGCAATAGGGTCGTAACAATATTTAAGCTTTCTAAAAATTAGTTGTTCAAAGTTGCCTAGAGAAAGTACACTAATGTGGTGCCAGAATGAGGTGCCCTGGCACCATGTTAACAGGAATAAGAATGATCACAATATAAGATGCAATGCAAGGGTTCATATCTATTACATTAAAATGAGTGCACATTCAATCAAAAACTAAGCAACAATATATTGTACAAATATTTCTGAAGAATTTAATGGGATACTCTTAGCAGTTAAATAGTAAGTCCAACATACAGGGATTTAAATAGGAACTTTATAATTAGGGCTGTGGAGATGATGGGCTACTAATAAAATGTATTTATATTCTCTGATAATTAATATATTGATTATACAATTCATCCATCCATCCATCCCAGTGGCTGTACAGCCCATGGAGGGCTCTGCCCTGCTTCAACACATCCCGTTCAGATCTCTCCTGGGCCTTTCGTCTCCACACCCTAACCCCAAGCTGTTGCAGATCTGCTTCCACATCATCAATCCTTCGCATTCAGGGTCTGCCTTTGGGTCGCCTGCCTTTTGGTTTTTGCCTGTATATGATTTTCGCTCCTCTGTTATTCTGACATTCTCTCAAGGTGGCCTGCCCAACGTAGTCTGTTCTTTTTTATTTCTTTCACTATTGGTGGGTCTTCATATAATAATATTTATAATAATTTGTACAAGTCATAATATATTGATTTATTGATTTCAACCAGGTTGACAGTCAGACAGGACTTACACGCAGCCCGATGGATTCAGATGTTGTCAGAAAAGTTTTAGAGCTTGGGTTTGAGAGGCAGGATGTTCAGACTGTCATTTTGAAACGCTTTTCTGAAGGTCAAGACCCTTTCACAAGCGTGGAAGCTCTAGTGGAGGAAATATTTGACTCCCAACATTGTGCCAGAAGTCAGTCGACATCAGCGAGTCACGCTGTCGTCAGTGAAAATCAAAAAACAGATGAGGTCACCGAGGGTGGTAGATCTGGGAGGGTAGCGGTGACAAGCAGCCAAAGTATTGAAGTGGATTCCAGCACAACGAGTGAGAACCAAAGACTCGCTGAGGAGAACAGAATGCTAAAGGAGCAGCGACAGTGTAAAGTCTGTATGGACAAAGACGCCTGCATCACATTTGTTCCTTGTGGTCACCTGATTTCTTGTGATGAGTGCTACTCCACTCTTCGCCTTTGTCCAATGTGCCGTGCGGTGATCGAGAGCACGTTACGAACATTTATTTCGTAATTGTTATTTCCATGTATAGAGAACTTCTTTTTTATTCTTCTTCCACAATAGTCAAAGCATCGTTAGTTAATCCAGAATGTTTAGTTGCTTTAATACAACAGAATAATTGTGGGATTATGTGTCCAAAGCCCTAGGAGTTCAAGTTCATATTCTGCCACTGCCATACCCCCCACCCACCCACCCCCTCCTGCGGGAGACTTGTGCTAAGATGTAATCATCTTCAAGCTTGAAAGGAACATCTGCAACTAGATTCAATGAGCACCTAATATACATTTTTTTTAAGAGAATTAATGTGTATTTGGTCTTTTTTAGAGGTGCAGTGGCTGAGTGATAAAGCACTTGGCTTCTGAAGCATAGGGTTCGAATCCTGGTGAAGACTGGGATTTTTAATTTTAGGATCTTTAACTCTTTCTCTCCTAACTGACGATACCAACGTTGATTCCACCAGAATGTGGTAAATAATTATGGAGAGAAAGAGTTAAGGCACCTCTGAGTCTACCCAGCTCTAATGGGTACCTGAGATTAGTTGGGGAAAAAGTCAAGAAGGCCACAGAGAAAGATTATAGATTATTCTTATATCATCTGCCCCATAGATCGCAAGGTATGAAACTTTACTTTTTTTTTTTTACATGGCACATTGTTATCCTGTGGCAATAGCAACAAGTGAAGTCACATCCTCTTCCACAAGTTGCTTCTAAAGTACTAAAAGAAAACAGTTAAGAATAAAAATTATATAGTGAAATCTATATACATGTTGTTTTATTTAAAAGAAGAGTAAGGCTTCTTTTCAAGTCCAAAGATAAAGGAGAGGAGTACAGTAGTTCATGTGGCTGCACAGCCCTGGCTGTGACCTACATAGTTTGCCACATCGAGCACAGACATAGCCATTCCCACATCTAGCACAGACATAACTGCTGCCACATCGAGCACAGACATAGCTGCTGCCACATCGAGTACAGACATAGCCACTGCCACATCTAGCACAGACATAACTGCTCTTTTCACTGTCTACTAATGAAGCCAACAAAATGCTAATCTTTTTCAATGTTTGAATCATGAAAAAAAAAACTTACAAATGTTGTTCTCAGACATGAAGTAAAGCAACCCTCTGTGGCAATGGAATTATCATCCAACTGTTTTACAATGCCTAACATAAAAATATTTTGTTCATATCAATTTTTGTTGGTCTACATGATATTAACAATGTTTAGATATTGTTTTGTTCAAGTCTTATGTAATAGCACACATATGGAAGTTGGTCATGTTGTACTGGACCCTGTTTGAGCCTGGATGTGAGATTCCTTATTGTAAGAGAAAATGTCTAACGCTTCTAAAACCAAACAATATACGCACGTGGACCATTGTTTACATTTGTGTAATATAGCTTGTTATCTTTCAATCAGTAAAATCCTAAAAGTAACAAGACATTGTTTTAATCATAGATGTATTTGCCTCCCATAGATTGCCAGTATACCGGTATAAAAAGACAATGACCCCAATTACTTGCAAATGACTTATTTAAATATGTAAATAATTTTATTCCAAATGATGGTGGCATGTTGAAGTCAGGGTTGTTTTATTTTAGGCTGATATAATTATTATTTTTTGATTACGATGAATTTTTTTTTGTATGATTGATTTAGTTCAGGTTTTGATTCTATTGTATGTCAGCTTTTCCTCTATGATTTTGTAATTAGTAATGTTTGGTTGCAAGTAAATTCTAATATTAATTGGTTGCTTAAAGTCTCTTTCAAGTCTTCTCTGAATGTAAAATTTAAGAGTTTGGCCTCATCTTTGGATACTTTTATGATAATTTGTTACATTTTTTTTTTTTAATTTTTTTTTAAATTTCACTCTAATTAAATATTTAAATTAAAAACCTGTAACTATTTTAAATATTTTCTATTTAACGTAAAATAAGCTATCCTAATTACTATATGTCAAGAAAAAAATAATTTAAAATTCTCATTTGGTATCAAAAGCAAGGGACAGAACTATGAACTTTTTGAATGCACATTGGTTTTTAATTAATCAGGGGACGCAACTGTGTAATATGTAGGTTTATAAATGTGAACATGTTCATTTTAATTATTGTTTAATTCAATGATTGTTTTATTAATGTATTCCATGGTATAATTTAATAAATTTGCTTTAACAGTTTAGAAGACACAACTTCCTTTGTTTTTTTTTAATGCTTTCATTTGAAAATTAAATTCTGTAATAGGAAAATGATGTGGGCTTTTTTTTTTATGTAAAAGGTACGGGTAGCTTACAGTTTGTGAAGGCTTCATGAATGTGCAATAATTATTCCTCTTCTTTTTCATTCTACCAGACTTTCTGCTGCCGAGCTCTTTTGCATTCTGTGCCAAGGAAAAGTAGTGTCCTGTTCTTTCCAACCTTTTAAGAGCTCTGCCTTTGCTTCTTGGTTCCCCTTTTGATAGAAGTCACAGGCCTGTATTTCATAGATGACCCAGACTGTGAATCTGTACTTTTTGATTTCCCATGATGCTTATGTCCCCAAGGATCTTTTGTAATGTGATATTAAAACAAGAAAAACACTAGAAATACTTTTTTGAAAATACCTCCTTTATACAAATGTACAGCGATTGTTTTTCTCTTAATAACTAGTGGATATTAGATTTAAAAAAAACATTTATTACAGGTACCTCAACCCATTACCCTTAGAAAGAATCCTGGTTAAGCCAATGTATAGATCTACTACACTTCATAATAATCCAATGATAGGTCTTTACATCTAGACTTAGGCTAGAAGATGATGTCCAAATGGTTCGAGACTTCGTCCCTTTAATGAACCATGTGACCAGAGAAAGGCTTTTATCTCATGGCCAGGAAGACTTAGACTAGAAGATGATGCACACAATTTTCCTAAATATTAATCTTCTAGAATTCTTCAATGAATGTGAAAAACTGTATTTTTAAGATTTAAACATTTTCTTGTTCTCTGGCCAAATTAAAATGTATTTCTCTGTTTTTTTCTAGAAGTCATCCCAATGCCATAACTATACCAGTATTAGTAAAGAATCACTGACTAAACATGTCCAGATATTTTATTATTTTTTTATTTGTTTTGCAGCAATAAAATAAAAATACAAAGAGCTTGATTAAAATTTTTAATTAACCACAAACAATTCAACAGAACACAAAAAAAAAATTAATTAATACCTCTTGTGGGGATGTATGAAGACATAATTAACCCATTCAACAGTATCTGTTAGTTTATGAAATTCTTGCCCTTACAATGATAACTATCAAACACAATCCTAAAACTTGTTTCTTTAATAACTTAATAGTCCCAATTCCATTCATGTAACCTTTTCAAATAATGGACATATCTGAAAAGCTAAATAATTAACAAGTCAGGTATGTACAAGTGTAATGGATGTTACTACAAAAAAATTGACCTATAGGTATACATTCTAACTAAAAACTAAATATTTCTTTAGATCCAGTGGGAGATAACTATGTAGTGCACATGTGCACTTATAACTAATAAGTGCAATGGTATCGGTAGCCATGTATGGTTTAAACACCTTAACAGCACACGCTTTAAAATTTTTTTAACCATCTCGGCAAAAGACAGGAATCAACAGAGGTGGTTGACAGATCCTGTGTAGTGCCCCAACAATCTAAGGAACTGAAAAGGTGACTTAACCATTATTTAAATATTCTAACCAGCCACAAAGGTTATTAAGTCATGAAGTCATTTAATTCTACACGCTGAACTAAACAATAATAAAATCTAGAACAATTCAAATATTTTAAATTGATTTTAAAGCAGTCAATGGGCTAGCCTTTTCAAATCATGTCTACCACCAGTGTAGGCACAAGCGAACTAACTTTACCTGCCCCATCAACAGATATACAAGTCTAAAAGGGAGCTGTTTTTTTTTCACCTTTTAAATGGCTACAGTTAAAATGAAATGGCTTTGGTCCACTTTGAGATTCATTTCATCTATATCTTTTCATAAATACCATTAGTACAAGTGAACTCTAGTCAAAAGGAGTGGATACATGTAAGACAATCTCGCGATAATAATTCACAATGTATTCAGAAACTTGTTAGGTGTTCAGCCTGGCTGCTTGAACATTTATTTTCTAGAAAGAGTAAAAGTCCTTAAAATTTGAATAATTACTATGCTAATCAAAATTCTGTAAATAAAAAAAAAATAAGGCCAGTAATTAAGTCGAACAGTTACAAACAACGAATAGGAATTTTAAAACATAAATAAACAAACTGAATATAAACTAAGCAATGCTGAGTTTGACTGAGCATTGCATGACAATGTAAACAAAGAAAAAGAAATAACATGTGCATGACCTAAATATACATGAACGTGTCATCGCTGTCGTCATACATGACACTGCTAAAACATAGATCAGAATCTGAATCGTACATTAACTGACGGGGGTCATCAAAGTCAAAGAATACTCCAGATGGACTATCTGGGACATGGTCCACCATGTTGATGCCCACATCAAGAAAGCCCAGTCGATTGTGTGAAGCATCTGTCCCATAATCCATGGGAACTTCCTCATTCTTGAACAATAACTTATCCTTGATGACAGAAGGGATCGGCAGCTGCATGATTCTCTCCTGCCTGCCAGGCGGTGAACCAATGGCCGCAGACGCTGCCACAAAACTCAGCTTCATCAAAGAGAGGGGTTGAGATGTGAACTCTTCCAAGAAGTCCACACAATCCTGCATACTGATGGACTCTAAGAAGTCTCTCAGTTTGCTGCACTGGGAAAACACGGTTAGGTCTGAAGCAGTGAGAAACCAATTCCCCGCCAAATACCTGGCTATATGAGAGTTGCCAGAGGCCAATGCCGCACTCAGAGGGGACGCAGCGTTCATGCTGTACCGCAGCATCTGCATTTCAAAAAACGCACCCATCCTGAACGAAATGGGCTGAAGATCCACGTTACAAGGAGACATCCCATGGGTAACAAAAAGCTGTACCAGCCTTCTTTTGTCCAACACTATCATCTTGTGAAACACTGAAAGGCAACGTTTTGGCAAACTGGACATAGCTCCATACTTAAGAAGCTCTTCGATGCATTTAATGTCACTGTCTTTAAATATCTGAGAGCTGTCTAACAAGATGGACAGGGCGGTGATGTCGTTCTTTCTGGGCTCCTCTTTGTTGACTACATGAACGTCGGCTCCGAGTTCTAATAAAGTTTTCATCAGCTCATAATTCACCATTTCAGCTGCTAACATAAGTGGGGTGTAGCCCCTGTTACTTTGTTTATTGAGATGCTCCTTATTAAATGCTAAGAGCCGGACCACTTCGGTGCTAACATCGCACATTTTGATGGCTCTCAGTAGAGCATTGCAGCCTTGGGAGTCATAGACATCTACTTTAGCTCCTTTGTCTAAAAAGAGTTGCAAAATCTCCACGTTGCCAACTTCTGCAGCCAGAAGAAACGGGGTATCCCCGGAGTTGGTCGCAGCATTGACATCGGCACCGTACTCCAGAAGCAGTTTAATGTTGCCAATGTTCTCTGTACTGACGGCATAATGAAGACAAGTGTCACCTTTGTCTGACATCAAATTGACATCTGCACCAGCATCCAATAACAGTTTGACCATGTCGTACGTGTTCCCGAAGCAACCGCAGGCCTGCATCAAAGCAGTTTCCCCAGAGGCCGAAGCCTTATTCACGTCTGCCCCGTGTTGTAAAAGTACTTTGGCCACATTGGGTACTGCTCTAATGATGGGGGGCCCAGACAATGGATGGCCTAGATTAACATCCGCCCCATTTTTAATCAGAAGTTCTACGCAGGAAACATCCTTGTTGCAGGCCAGCTGGAGGGGGGAGTCCATGCTGTCATTCAACTGGTTGACGTCAGCACCTTTGTCAATAAGAAGTTTGACAACGGCCGCATTGTTCTGTTGTATGGCTCTGTGAAGTAAACATTTGGTATTGACATCCAGCTCGTGATGTGTCAACAGATACTGCAATGATGAGACTCTGTTATTGTCAATAGAAACAATGGCAGCTTTGACAACATTCAAGTTTGCCCTCTTCTGTAGCAGAAGTTTAGCACAATTCACCTGGCCATATTTGAAAGCAATCAACAATGCGTCTTCTTGTTTACTGTTCTTCAGCTTGTAATCTGCACCAGCATTCAGCAGTGTGTTCACTATATCAACATGTCCTTTCTCAGCAGCTATCATCAAGGCTGTCTTATCATTCACCAGATAATTCAATTTGATTTGACTCATGCAAAGTAACTGAACCAGTTCATTCTGACCAGATTTGACCGCTAGAATCAACGCGTTCCCTTCTTTAGTCGAACAATCGTCAGCTTTGGCGCCATTTTGAAGCAACAATTTGATCATTTCAAACCGTTTGGAAGTGCCAGGACTGTCTCTGTTGTTGCCAGTTTGCCTGCACAGTGTCTTGACGATCTGCATCAGCGTGCTGCCTTCTTTGTTGGTTTTGTTGACTTCTGTGTAGCTGCAGTCCAAAAGAAGTTTGAAGGCCTCAAGATTACAGCTGGCAGCAGCTCTCATGAGGGCGCTCTGTTTGTTGTAGTTCTTCTTGCTCATATGTACTTCATCGTGCATAAAGGACAACACCTGATTTAGCTCCAGTCTTTTCGCCACATCCCAAGCTGTCTCTCCTCTTTTATTTTTGTACCTATCCAGCTTGGCGCCAGCATCAATTAAAATCTTGACAGCGTCCAAGTCCTGCAGTTCCAGCGCTCGCATAAGAGGAGTGCTCCCCTCCCCACACGCAACGTTCACATCTGCCCCATGATACAACAGCAAAGAAAGCATGTCTGATGCCCCACATGGCTGAAGTGCCACATGAAGTGCGGTCTGACCAGTAACGCTTACAGCAGAAATATTGGCACTTTTCTTCAGCAATGTAGTGGCTATGTCGAGGTAACCCTTCTCTGACGCTACCATTAACGGTGTATATCCTTGTTCATCTAAACCGCAGGTCCTAGCTCCGGCACGTATCAGTTGTTGAACAATACTTTTATAGCCTCTTTTTGTCGCCTCAAGCAGAGCAAGATCTAAACCATTTTGGCTCGTACAATTAACACACTGCTTTAGAACAGCAGAAAAACTAGCCACATTTCCATTAGCTGCTGCCTCAATCAAATCTCTGTCCTTGTTTGCTGCATCTGATTGAGATATCTGTGCTGCAGGAAAAGATTCAGCTATATTTTCTGCTTCTCTAGAGTATCTTCCCCTGTCTATGTGAGAAGTGTAACCTTGGCGCCTATTGGAGGGCTGCACGACTAAGCCATTGAGAACACCAGATGGTCCAAAACCATAATATCTGTAATTAGAGGCTTTAAAACTTTGCTTTGATCCTCTGTTACCTCTTCCTCGTCCTCTTTCATTTTTTCTAAAGGCACCTCTTTGGTTTTCCATTGAAACTGAAAAGAAAAACAAATATTTCAGAAATGTGAAAAATAATTTTAAAAGATTTACTGGCACAGATATTGAACAGTAGGTAAAATGCAGATTTTAATTTTACGGTTCAGAAGACCTAATTATACTTGCAACAACTAAAGATTAAGACTGCACGGCTAAAAATAAAATTAGGCAGCAATACAATTTAGGTTTTCTTAATGCTACTCTCTGAGCTATCAATTTGTCTGAGGCTTAGTTCTAGAGTTGGAGTCTGTTTCCTGTTTGTATTACAATTGGGTTCCATATTTGGTAGCTTCAATAAGGTCAGTGTCACCTGTTAGAGTTAGCTCAGGGAGTCAACCCTGTTTTCCTAATTTTCTTTAGTTTATTCTTTTGTTAAAAAATGGTTAAAAAATAGTTAAGTTTCTCTTTTAGACCTGCCATCTATAGGGCAGATGATATTAAGGTCATCCATTTCTTTGGCCAACGGTTAATGAATAGGATGTCATGTGACCAGCACAATGTCGAACCGCCTTTTCTTTCACCAACTAAAATCAGGTATCCATTTCAGTTGGTTGGTCCCAGGGGCGCCTTAAATGTATTGAAATGTAAAATCCCTGTCTTCAAAGAGATTTGAACCCAGAACCCCAGGTATAGAAGCCTAGTGCTTAACCCACTGTTAAATGGTACCATAATACAGTGAGATTAATTAATGTTACATAATGTAAAACGAAGTGTTTTATGCATTCTATTAATTTTTTTTTACATGAACTGCAAGATTATTAAAATTAGAAATAGACTTTTGATCAACAGAACATGTTTTCTTTATTAGGCTTTAAAAACTTGTAAAGGGAAACTAGGATGCTTTTTCAAATTTTAAAAACATTTGACATTTTTAAATTCTGAGTAAAAAGTTGTAATAGCAGTAGTTAACATTTTTATCATAATTTATCATTTTATCATAAATGCTTAGAAACTTAGTAAATTCTGGACATCTAAAACAAAAAGGGGTGGGGGTGAGATTTTATATATAGGTTAGGCATACACCACTTCCCTCAACAATACTGAAAGCGAATCTAGATCTAACCAATCTTATCACTTCATTCTTACAGGCTTAGTGACGGCCTAGTTCATAGCTATCTTTTTAGAACATTTACATATTTATATAATAAAAGTATTAGGATAACCAAATCGAGACAAAAATTAACATTTTTATCTAAACCCATCCCTATCCTCCAAAAGTAAATAGATCATGTCTGACTGATTCTAAAAAAAAAACTGGTCAGCATAAGACTAGCGTAGGTTACTTGTAGTCAGTCACGACAAGACAACCAAGCAATAGTTTTTGTTTATGTTGAGTGGTGGTCAGGCGAGAAAATATGCACTGCCATGGTTAGTCAAGCACGTAGATCTGCTCTTTAACACATATTTTTTTCTTTGCTTACAAGATCTAGATCATGTTGTCCAGTGATGTTTATTGGTCATGAGGCAGTAAGATGGTTGAAACAGGCGTGTTTGTTTTGTACAAGATTCTTAGTTAGTTAAAACTAATGGGCAGCTTTGGTACTATTTTCTTGGACTTAACCCTCTTAAGACGGAGCATTTTGGCATGTCTTGTGCCAAAAAGATGGAGCCCTATTTCCAGCCTTAACACTTCTCTTACAAAAAAAATTCTAACAAATAAACTAATTACTTTACATACACAAAACTATATATATTATTGGAGAGAAATGAATGAACTAATTTAATCTTATGGAATTTATCTGAAATATTACCATTTATTAAAATTAGCCAAGCTAATTTGCATAATTTATGCACATAAAATTTCAAAAACGTTTTTTCAAAACAGAACAGAATCATAAAGGTTAGAGTTTTTTAACAAGTTTTAGGCTTGAATAAGCCCTAATACATGTGTTTATGGAAACAAGGCACATTGGGACCCTTCAGACACTTCTATCACGTTATTTTACTACTTTTCCTCCCCCCCAGGTACCATGGAAAAAAACTCCTTCATTATTGTCACAGTGACAGTCACCAATTTATGACCCAGGATCGTTTTTTAGCTGTTTTTTGATCAGAAAATTGGAATCATATTTATAAGTCTCCCTGACAAATGTTTGAACTAAATTGATATCCAGCTACCCCCCCTTACCTCTAGACCATGTTACCAAGAATAGACATCGTCAACAAATACTAGATCTAGGTCAAACTTAGATCTAAAGCTTTCCTCAATACTGCTCTTATTTTTATTAGGGCTATTAAAGTTTATATATAAAACGAGTTAGGGAATTTGCTTTCATCAATATCAACGGCTGACATGTCCAATTTTTCACCTCTCACTAGCTAACTTCAAAAAAAAATCATTAAAAAATTATTATCGCGTTGAAATAGCGAAAGAAGCAGCCATTACAGTCTACTAATGTGTAAAAAAAGTAAGAACTAATCTGATTGGCTGATACAAACACTGGCTAGCGAATCCTGTGGTTGAAAACATCGCGGCCGCTCGTCTTTTTCGACAAATAGCCTTGGGCCGATATATCGGCCGCGTCGTCTTAAGAAGGTTAATATTTCTGTAGGATTTTTTTTAGACCCCCCCCCCCCATTTAAGTGAACTTGTTTGTTAAATCTCTTTTATATTTTCTATAAGGTTGTAGTTCCTGTTTCCAGTCTTAGAGTAAATGTTGAAGTTTATTTATTTCTTATAGGGTGCCAGTGTTGCAGTTGAGCTACTGTGACCCAAGGTTGAAGAAAGGTCTTTGCGAGCCCTGAAGAACTTGAACATGACCATAGAGTTTTTGTTTGCCCTATAGTCTAGTATAGTAGGGGCCTATACTAGATTAGATCTAGATGAATAGATGCCTTAGTCTTAACCTTTTGAACCCGCCAGCCCGATTTATCGGTCTGCGCGTAAAAACCCTACGCCCCGCCAGCCCGATATATCGGTCTCGAGCACCTTACCTTAAACCTAAAGTCCGTAATTGAAAATCTAAAGAAAAAAACACGTCATGAAGGACTATTTGGCTTATGGTAAATGACAATAATCTCGAACCCATAAGTTTTGTATTTTTAAATGGTAAATTGATGTACAAAATTTAAAAAAAAAAAAGACAATTTATTGATTCTGGTACTCGTAGTCTAATCCAAATAAATAAATTTTGCATGAAGTGGGGGAACTATATCCTCAATGATTCTTAGAAATGAACTAGATCTAGATCTAGAAAATGATTACAATGATACTAATGATTGGGAAATGGAGATTGAGTCGATCTAGATCTAGAATAATCTAGATCTAGACAAAATCGGTACAGTTAGAGTAAATAAAAACAATAGATCTACATCTCTACCATCACCAGGTCCATCAAAGAAATGAGGGGTCCACATGCTGAGAAGACTGGCATACCAAGAAAGAATGAAGGAGATAAAGATTCTAATAAATTTCTCTCCAAATAAAACAGTTCATTTACAAATGTTACACCATTAGTTTGTTTTGGAGCTTGCTTGTAAAGCATAATTTTCTCCCAGGAGCCCAGGGGAATAGGAAACTAAGGGCAGGGCACTGCGAGGGTTCAAATGGTTAAGTCTTTCCATTAATCTTGTTAGTCATTTAACTAGATCTAGATCTTTATTCTATATTTTATATTCTATGTTACATAACATAACATACTAAATGATACTAGGTCTACATAGGTCATAGATTACATAGATCTAGTATTAAGTTATTTAAGTATTATTACTATTATCTACAAAAACTACATACACAGAGTATGATACTCATAACTCATTATAATTTTTATATTATAGAGTTATTAATAAATAGAATTACTATGAATTAGTATTATTATAACTATTTCTATTACTAACTATTAGAGTGTGTTCTAGATTTAGACTTACATTTAGATTACACTTACACTCAACACTGTTCTAAGGTTAGGTTATAATGTTACACTACATCTACGATCTAGTAAATAAGTTTAGTAATCATTCTAGATTGACTAGATTAGATTTAGTCAATTTAGATAAAGTAGATATCATACTAGATTCTAGATCTAGTAGATCTAAATGTCACTAGCAGATAGATCTAGAGTACAAGTACAAATGTAATGTAGATCTAGATTTAGATTCTAGGACTAGACTCTAGAGTGACTAGAGACTAGAAGAGTGTCTAGAGTCGTGTCCAAGGCCAAGGCCTATAAGTTATACTAGTTATAGTATAAAAACTTATAAAAAGTTATTTATAAGTTATACTACTATAAGTTATAGTATAACTTATAAGTTAACTATTTAATTTATAAGCCATAATTGATCTAGTCACTACTAGAAAAGTACTAGAGATCTAGTAACAAAATTAGTCTAAATCTACTACATCTACTAGTCTAGTCACAAAAGTACTAGATGATGAGATCTATATCTAGTAACTAAATCCCTACTACTACTAGCCAGTGCCAATGTAAGTGTTGGGCTCAATTTCTCAGTCAAATAGATCTAGTCAAGAAATGAAAAATGAGTCTTGACAGTGTCAGTGAGTTTGAGTTGAGTGAGTGTTGAGTCGAGAGGAGGCGTACCGGGTTACAGTTACGAGTTAAAAACAAAAAGGTTACACTTGACTTAGTAGGTTAGATCTAGATCTAGTAAAAATACAAACCCTTGCTTGGGCCTTGTTGCACTACTCTACTTCTGTCCTGAATCTAGATCTAGACTTAAATCTACTGTCTAGTCTACAGTTCTAGACATTTAATTTAGATCTAGATTCTAGATCTAGACCGTCTCGATTTAATCTGGACCTCGTTCGTCTAAAAAATAAATATAACTCTATAATAAATAATGTCTAAACACGAGACCTATATAGGTCAGTATAACAGAAAAACAAATCAAAGCTGCCAAATTGAGATTTACGCAAAAGTGTCTTAAAATCGACGATAAACTCAAAATATAGTTTTTTTTTATAGATACATCTTCGGGCTTGACTTTTGGCCATTTATTATTTTATTTACATGTATATCTAGATCTATTTAGTTTAATGACTTAGATCTACACAGTGAACTGTGTTTTAGAAACTGTGTAAATGAATATGGAAATTTAAATCTCAGTTAGATAGCTGCCTAGCTATTCGCGTGTAGGCCTACTGTGTTATGCGTCATCAAGATAGTTTGAACCCAAACCTAGTCCGTTGCAAGCAACTGCCGTCCCGCAGGAGGTTTGGACAAGACGTAATAGTATTCATTTCTAAAGGAATGTTTGAACAGTGGCGCTGCTAGGGTGAGGGAAGCAGATGGAGAATTTGAAAATCACCTGGCCCATACTTGAGTGTTTTTTTACATAAAAAAATAATTACGCTAATTGCAGGGCCCCCCAAAATGGTCAAGCCCCTGGGGCCCCAAACGATGGAAAATTCCAAGCTCCTGTGTTTAAAACTTTTAAAAGAAAGAAAATATTTATATTTTTGCGTAAATCACATAGAAGATGAATCTGTCTTATAGAAACAAATAAATAGAGATTTGGAAACTCATCATTTTCACATTTTAAAAAAGTGGTTGAGAGGTTATAATGATACCAGGACCGGCTAATCATAATTTTGATTAATTATCAATGCTTGAAACATCAAGCGCTCAGTCGTCATACTTCAAATAATTTTTTTTAAAAAATCAGGTCATATCATGATATAGAATAGATCCTATCAAGATCTTTCGGCAAATCAGAAGTCTTGGCAGCAACAAAGTAAACAATACAATTTATAAGGATTAGTGCTATCAATAGAGTTAGGAGGGAAGAATGAAGTAGTCTTAGTAGTCTATCTAATAGATCTAGACTCTAAAGACCAAATTCACCAAATTTTAGAGATGTAGATTAGATCTAGACTCTATTATTCTATAGATCTGTAAGTGAAAATAAGTAGTAGTAGAATAGTGAATAGTAGTGTCATGATCTAGATCTACTCCTCTCGGGACTCTCTAGAGTTCTAGATCTAGAGTCTAGACTCTTTCACTCTACTTCTACTCTTACCAGTGACCTAGTGACAGCCTAACTTAGTAACTACACACTAACTAGTCTTACACTTACACTACTTACACTACAGTGACTGAGTGAGAGTGACTTAACTTACACACACAGTTGACACAGTCACTCACAGTGACACACTTACTTCTAAAGTTACTCTACTCAACTACTCAGTCTTCTGACACTACTGACTACTGATGTCTGTGATGTTACACTAGTTACAGTTACTTGTTACTATTACTAACTATGTTAGTGATCAACTCAGTCTCAAATCATAACTTTTACTTTACTTTTGTTTTGTTGACTGTGACACTATCACTGATAGTAGACTCTACTAGTATGAAGTATCACTATCAAAGTATCATCACTATGACTCTATGACTAGATCTATTCTAGTTATACTAGTTATAGTACTATTAGTATTAGATCTAGTATTAGTATTACTAGTATGACACTACTACACTCTACAGACTACAGTAGATAAGATTGTTAAGTTAATGTTACTATGATGTCTATGAGTACAGAGTACAGTGCCACTGTAACTGTTACACTGGACACTGGGTTCATGACTGGTCTACTCTACAGTCTACTCTTACACTATTTGTCTATATTATATATAGATTACTGTCTTAAAGTCTTTAATAGAATACGTCTATATTATTTAATACAGTCTCACTACGCCCCAGATCATGAGTCTTTGATTAAGTTTGATAAAGTAGTTTTAAAAGTATCTTCTAGTAAATTTAGACTACTATCAAGATCAGGGGTGGGAAAATTAGGGTCTGCTGAAGTCTTTAATGCGGCCAGCGGACACCTAAAGAAATCAAGTTATATACACAATAAAAAATGCAAATAATTTGAAAAATAAATAATTTTAAATATCTAAATAAATTTTAGAAAGTTCTGATTCTTATCACTTATGAGGAAGATGCTAAAGAAACATCTAGTCTCTACATAATGTCATTATGTTCTAAAAAGTTAAAGTAAAAGCAGATCATGCTTCTTAGCAATATTAAAACATTCAGTCAAAGACTCAAACTCAAGTCATTATTTATTCAATGTTCTAAAGAACTGTGTTGAAAGTGTTGAGTTTGGCTTTGAACAATTTAGCATGTGTAACTACTGATGGCAAGCAATTGAAAACAGGTTTTGTCACTTTCCTTTGTTGAAAGGTGAAAAGTGAAATAGTTGAAAAGTACAAAACTTGGATTCTTTGATTGTGAATTCGAAAGCAAATTTTAAGACGTCAAGAGCTTGTAACCAGTTTTTAATACACGACTCAGGTCACCTTTAAGGACATACCTCAATGCAAATTAAGACCTAAAAGAAAAGTTCCAGTCAGTTCTTCCGCAGGAGTTTTATGGGTGCCAGGAGCTGTATTTCGCGGCTAAACTTTAACATTATTTGGGTCCACAAACATCTGTGAACAAGTATTTTGTTTGAAAATAAAGAAGTGTAATCACAGGTCCATGCTGACAGAATGTAATTTGAAATCAGTCATGAGGAGAACAACTAGTAAGCTAGTTCCACAGTTTAGGAACATTATGCACGAGTGTCAGCAGTTAAATACTTCACATTAAGTACAACTTTACATTTGTAATTACATATTTCATGTATATATATATATATATATGCATCCGCCCAATTCCCCAAATTTTTTTAGTGCGGTCCTCTGTGGAAAAAGGTTCCCTACCCCTGGTCTAGATCTATAAACGGTAATAAATGGTAATATCCATATTCCATTTCAACAATAGTCTTGAATAGTTAAAATCGTGAAGGTTAAAAATATTTTTTTTCTTTTTATAATAATTTGCAATGGTACAGCTTTTGGGTATAGGTATATGATCCTATAAACTACTATTGGGCCACCGAAAGAACCTGATCGGGCGTGGGCGGTATAATGTATCTTTACTATTACCCTAAAGACTAGTATAAATATAAAGACTATTAGATAGTATCTATAGAATACATGTAGATCTAAAATGACTATTAACAAAATGTTAGGGAAAGGAAACAATATATAATATATATTCTAAATAATTATATAGAATTGGAATGTATGCTGTTGATATTAACTTATTAACCTGTTTTTTAAACATTACTAAAGGAATTTATAAATGGATGTTCACAAGTCTCTCACAGAGGAACTCGTAAAGAACGAAAAAGAAAATGAAACTTTAGCAGAGAATGATGGGATTATCCAAGAGGAAGTTGTCATATCGGTTACTGATGGTGATTCAAGCTTTTCAGATGAAGATGAACTGATCGTTAGATCTATTCCGAAATCAACAAACTGTGGTAAGTTTAGTTAGTCTTACAGCTTTATCATTCTTTTCTATACAGGTGAGGTACCAGATGTATATATATATTTAGAAACTATCTGTCATATCATGGATAACTATCACAATTTGGGGTCAACTAAACTCAAGCTGTATCATTACTTACCATTGTTGTGTGGGCGACATCGTTCTGACTATAGCTAATGGCCACGCATTCATCTCATTTCATTTCTCATCTCAAGCTGTTTTTTTATAAACCTATTTTTTTTCTCTTTTCAGCCCCTGCTAATGAAGCCATCCATGCCCTGTACCAAGCCGTCCCAGAATTAGCCAGCCATTTCAGTATCACATGTAAAATAGGGGAAGGTATGTGAACTGCATTCTAGCTTCTAATTTCTAATTAAAAGCACCTTTTTTTTTTTAAATCATCTATCCCAGTTGTGATACAGCCCTCAGAAGAGTTCTGGTCTGGTTCAACACTATAGGCATAAATAAATATAGGCTGGAAAAAAAAAAGAAACTTTATGTAACTTGAAAACATGTATATCTATTGTATTCGGATTTCTGAATTCTGAAAAATTGCATGATATTCAGTCTTAAAGATTAAACAAAACTACATTGCCTCCTTATTTACAATATATATAGGTGTGTATCATTGTGTATATTAAAAAAAAAAAAAAAGTTAAAAAAGCTTATTTATGAAACGAATAGTGCGAGTTCATCAAAAAGATTCAGTCCTTAGCTTTGAATTAGTGAAATTAGGGATTTTTTTCAGCAGAATGTCCAAATAAGCTAAAATTAATACAGTTTTAGAACAAAAAATGAACATTATGATTAATTGACATTACAGTCACACTGAGAGATGAAAAAAAAACAACACTAGTGAAAATATTGTAATACTTATTAACTTATGGCTGAAATAGATAGGATAAGTAATGTATACATGATCTTCTTTGTTATATACACATTCTCTAATAACCTTGTACACATGCTTTTTGAGATTTTATATAATAATAATAATCTTTATTGTTCGTGAGGAAATTTGTCTTACAATTTGTGCATTACACCAAACAATACATCAAACCTAAAAAAAAAACATTCATACCTGACTCATTCAAAATTTACATGTGAAAAAAAAGTTTATGTTTATATCAAATTATTTCTATTCAATGATTTCACTGCCAGGGGAACAAAAGAGAGCTTGTGTCTGTTAGTCTTCGCTATCGGTGTCTTGTATCTCTTTTGTGATGGTAAAATCACAAAATCCTGATCCAAAGGGGGATTTTTTTATTTCTAGAATCTTTTTAGCTTTTTTGTGAATGTTTGTCTCAAACAGCTGCCCAAATGAGGTTTGGTTTTTGCCAATAACTTTACCAGCAGCATTTAGAATTATTTGGAGTTTCTTTTTATTTCTAATTCTCAGATTGCCATACCAGGCTGTCATATTACAACTTAAAATATAAGTACATTCATGTCATCATTCAAATAGTGTCATTTAATTACAAATTTGTGGTCTTTCAAGTATACATATTTTTGTCCTCTGAATTGTCATAACTCTACCCTTGTGTTACGCAGGTGCCTTTAGTTGTGTGTATCTGGCCCAGCTGAAGCACTACCCTGAAGTGAAAGAAATGTTTGCTTTGAAACACATCATACCAACAACCCACCCTTCACGGATTCAGAATGAGCTGAACTGTTTACTCAAGATTGGGTAAGTCTTTCTTTTGTAGTTCTGGACTGAATATCATTGCTCTCTATCTGGCTCTCTGCTGACATTGTACAACATAGCACCGTCAGCCATAAAAACAGAAGACCTTAACGTCAGCTGCTCTATTGACTGTAGGGTCTTTCTTTTATACATAAAACACCAAGCCATAATTATCTAATAAAAATTCTATACCATTGACTGCATTATTTACTGTTCTAGCCAATATTTACTATTGTGTTCATTGGCTGTTTCTTAAACATTAACTCTTTCTCTCCGTAATTATTTTTCCACTTATGGACAAATTCTTCATTACTTTTTTAATACGCTGTTATTATTAAGCATCAATAGCTTTGTCGTTTGTTTTCGGAAAATATTTTAATTTTTATAGAATTAAAGGGGAATGCATGCTCTTTTTATGTTACACAAAATAAAGTTTATAAAATTAATTTAATGAGATCAAAACGACGATGGTATCAACAATTAGGAGAGAATGAGTTAACATTTAAGTTGGCGCTTCAATAAAAAGATTTAAGTCATTTTAGTCTGTACTAGTGCTCAATCTACTTTTAAAGTGTAATAGTATGCTGAGACATTTTTAAACTACATGGACTGTTCTGTTTGTAGACTATGTTTTAGTTGTATTCATTGACTTCATTGTTCTGTTCACTGAATACTGTTCTCTCTTTCAGTGGATGTGATAATGTTATAGATATCAAACTGTGTTTGAGGCACAGAGACCATGTGGTGTTTGTCATGCCAATATTTCTGCATGATAAATTTCAGGTCAGTTTCATTTGTTTGATTTTAAAAGCATGTCCTATTTTCTGTTGTCCAAACTGGCAGGGTTTAGTTTTTATTGTATTGTGCTGGTGTAATCTTTAATCCTCCATCACTATGTAACGTAGAAGAATGTGATTTGGATTTTATTCTAAACTTGCAAAGCAAGTCTGTCTCTAAAAGTTGGAATTAGGCTTTTTTTTTTTTAGTTTGAAGATTAAGGATAGCTGTAGAACTTTTATGTAGCTACATGGGCATGGGATGTGTGAGCGGCATAAACTGTTTGGCTAGCTGCTAGGGGGCTCGGGTTTGAATCCTGTCTCAAACTGAGTTGTGCTTGCTTCTCCCAGATACCCCCTCCCCCAACATGTCCACTACAGAGTTTAGACCAACATGTCCACTACAGAGTTTAGACCAACATGTCCACTACAGAGTTTAGACCAACATGTCCACTACAGAGTTTAGACCAACTTGTCCACTACAGAGTTTAGACCAACATGTCCACTACAGAGTTTAGACCAACATGTCCACTACAGAGTTTAGACCAACATGTCCACTACAGAGTTTAGACCATGAGGGGCTGATTTTAGAATGAAGATTTACTATAGAAAAGTAATTTTAACAAAATTATTTCCTAACTATTGATGCTACATCTGAAACATTTGAAGCTTTTTTATACTCAAGTTTTTAATTGTTTACACCAAACAATGTAACACACATAATTATATTTATATGTTAAGAGTCATTTACAGTGAAATTCAATATTCCATTGTTGTTAAACTTTTTTTTATGATATGGATGTGACTTGTAGCACATACAACTTGACTATGGACTATAGTATCTGGCTTTAGCCATGCCACCTAGCTGTTGTACAAAGAATAGTTGCTCCATTCTGACAAACGCCACATTTAAGAAATATAAACTGCTGAATTCATCTGTGAGATTACAAGCCAATGTCACCTTTAAAAGTTTTCAGACATTTTGATGATTCAAAAAAATCATGCATCATTTTTTTTTAAAAATCTTTCATGATACATCAATTGTTTTCTTTTGAACAAACCAAATACGTAGTACTATATAAAAATGCATCATATGCAATGTTATAGTATTTCAAAAATTCTTCTCATTTTTTGGTTAAAGTCATATTTTTTATATAACTTTTGTCTGGTACTTAAATGACTTTATAAAATAATAAAAATGTATGCTGTTGAACCTTGCCTTTGTCAACTTTGATTTAGAGATTTATTTATGCTGTTGATGCAGCTGAAATTTTCTTTTTTCCTTCAGGATTATCTCTACAGTTTTGGTGTCGATGAGGCGAGGGAGTACATGAAAAATTTACTGATTGCATTGCGGCGGGTTCATCAGTTTAACATCATTCATCGTGACATCAAACCGTCCAATTTCCTATACAACAGACAACAAAAAAGGTAAAACAAAAAATTTCTATAGTAAAAAATATTGTTTGATTTACTTACTTGGCTATTTTATTATCCCTATTTCATGTTTACAAAGAAGCATATGCCATCACATGGTTAACTCAATTCTAAGTAGCTTCTTTTCGCTGGGCCAGTGTCATTTTGACAGTATCAGTCTCGTCTGTGTTTGTTATGGCAAACTGTTCTGCTTCGGCCTTGGTGACTTCAGCCCAGTGCCTGGACATGCACATAATAGCAATTGACATATTCCTCATGTAAATGTGCTGTAGTTTCCTAAAGAGGACACTTAGACACTGGAATTGTTTATAAAAGAACTTTCAAACTTTTAATTAGTTGCAACAGGAAGTGTAACAACATGAAAGTTAGGTCAAACTATTAACAAAAGTATAGTTTTGAAAGAAATTGTTGCATTGAGAAAGCCAGAACAACTATTTCAAATTTCTTTCTTTCTTTTCTGTATATAGCAAACTAGAAGTCCTGTGTATTCAGATGCTACATGAATAGATTCATACTTTCTATTCTGCTAAGTTTTAGTCTTTGGAGTTTCATTTTGCACTCTGTTCAGTCAGCTGTGTATTTTATGTGTGATGTGATGCATACTTTGACATATTGTTTGGTAGTTTTCACAAGTTTTTACCTCAAATTTGGCACTTATTCTGGACTAATGGTACAGAGTTTGGCCAGGCTCATTGGGGCATTTAAATGCTTTGTGCCTTCATCTTTATTTTGTTTCCGGAGTTATCCAGAGGGAGGGTGCATTATATTTTGACATTAAGTTGAAATGTGGAGCATGTTTATTTTTATTTCTCATCAATTTTATGAGGAATAGCGGAGACAAAATCTTTTATATTTCAAAAAGCAGAAATGTTGCAACATATTTCCTTTATGTTGTTTGTAGATATGCTCTAGTCGACTTTGGCTTGGCCTCTGGCCCAATGTTGATAGACAGAGATGCAGATAAACTCCGCAAGACACAATCTACACCTGGAGCTACACCATCAGACTCAACCATCCGAGTGGCTCTCTCGCCATCAAAGTTCGATCCGTCTTGCAGTCGTGCCAATGTGTACAAATATAAGAAACCCAGCGCAGCTGTAAAGGTATTTAACTCTCTAAAACTCTTTTTTACCCTTTTACCATTGTAATATGATATGAGTCTACGATTAAGAAATAGTCAAACACAAAAACTGATTTTCTTGAGGACTAAATTATAACAAAATTCATATTTCTTTGAAATATGTTGGACTGTACTATTTGAATGCATGTACATTGTATTTCATATTTGTGTACATTCTGCTTATTTTGGAATCATAATATAAAATACAAGTTGCAAAACAATTTTCTTCAGGACAAACTTAGTATCAGTGTCACATATGCCATTCTGGGTTGATTTCTATATTGGTATTACACGAGAGTTATTTTTAGCTTTTCTTTGTCTTGATAGAAATTAAAATCTATTGGCTAGAAGTTGCATCAGTCGGTTGCATCAGTCACATGACAACTTCCGCCCAGAGACTGTAATTGCGTGAGATTTTCAGTCAGTGCGTGAATGTCTAATTGAAAGGTTGTGTATTCTAACATCTCTAAGTTTTATTAAGAAAGAAGCCTATGTTATGTTATATTATTTCATCTTGTTGATCTACTATTGTACATAAGCTGTACTTACGTTTTATTCAAATAAAGTTCCAGAGTTTCATTTTCTACAAAGAATCTTTTACAGTGAATTCTAGTTCGACATTAATTTAATTATTTTAATAGAAGTTTGAATCCCCGGCATCACAAGGACATTACATCATTCAACATTGAATAACCTTGTGACAATCAGTATTACAAGGTTTCATTATATTTTGTCTAGAATCAACTGATGAAAAAGAAAGAGCATCCCTCTTTTGACTCCAGTCAGATGGCTTGTGATTGTTTTGGAAAAGCTCAAGTCTGTTCTGTCTGTGTGGCCAGGTAACAAACTCTATTATGTTCTGTTTGTGTTTGTTGATTGTGGTTTGTGTGGCCTCTATTGTGTTCTGTCTGTGTTTGTTGATTGTGGTCTGTGTGGCCAGGTAACAAATTCCATTGTGTTCTGTCTGTGTTTGTTGATTGTGGTCTGTGTGGCCAGGTAACAAACTCTATTGTGTTCTGTCTGTGTTTGTTGATTGTGGTCTGTGTGGCCAGGTAACAAACTCTATTGTGGTCTGTCTGTGTTTGTTGATTGTGGTCTGTGTGGCCAGGTAACACTCTATTGTGGTCTGTCTGTGTTTGTTGATTGTGGTCTGTGTGGCCAGGTAACAAACTCTATTGTGGTCTGTCTGTGTTTGTTGATTGTGGTCTGTGTGGCCAGACACCTGACCTTGGGGAAAAGTAAAGGCATTTGGTTTTTTGTGCTGGCCACATGACACTCTCATTAACTGTGGACCACAGGAACAAAGAGAAGACCTTTACATCATCTGCCCCAAGGTCTGAAAGGGGAGACTTCTTCCTTTTACATCACTCCTTTGGATGTTTTTTTTTCTTTTTGGACTTTTTTTTTTTTTATTAAGGATTTTTTATGCATGTTATTCTAGCCATTTTGTTATTAAACATTGCTTCATTATGTCGGACATAAGAAAATCTGCTACTGATGTAGACAGTGAAAAGAAAATTTTAATAGACCACAGGCAGACAATGATTTTACCTGTACTTGATGTGGCAAAGTATGTAGGTCGCAGCTGGGGCTGGGTATCCACATGAAATACTGCATTCCTCATTAATCTTCAGCCTGAAGACAAGCTTTCTTGTTATTATTATTATTTTTATTATCATATATAGTATGATAATATGAACAGCAAAATGATTTCTCCTATCTGGTGTCAAAAAGGTTTTTCAACTTTGCACTAATCCTTGTCCTTAAGTGTTTCATATATCTAAAACCAGCTTTACTTACTAATTAAAAACAAATTGCAAAGTTATATGCCTTGGAGTATTAACCTTTTTCAAAATGTATTTCTGGTTGCTTTCCAGACCCAATCAAGTTGCACCCAGAGCAGGTACTGCTGGATTTCGTTCTCCTGAAGTTTTGATGAAATACACAGAACAAGGAACAGGTTTGTTTCTTTCAGCTCATTCAATACATTTTCTTTGCTGTTTGTCATGATTGTTCCCAAACTGACTGTTGTGAACTCCTGACCTGGCTTTGACATGGTCACATAGACATACTTCTTTCAACAATTCAAAGAATTACAAGGGATTAATTATGTATATAAATTTAATAAAAGCAATCAGAATAAATTGTAAACATTGCCATCAAATTTTTAACTATAAAATATACAACAAAGCCTCTGAGAACAATATCAATGTCTCAAGGGCCAATGAAATCATAACAAATAAACCTAGAAGATTCAATCAAGTGCTATTGACTATATCATTTACAAATACAATCATCAGACTTACACCATTCTTCGGAGCCTTATAATTGTTTTTTTTGATGCAATTAGAGCTACCTCTAATATTTTGAAAGATTATTCCATATTATTAACATTTAGTCTATTTTAGAGACAACTTTGACTTGACTGTTATTTCTAAAAAAAAAGATAAGGGTTGCAAAATCATTTTTGTTTCACTATTTTATACAGCCATAAAAACACTTTTTTAATGAATTTCAAGAAACATTTTATTAGACAACTGAATGAATAAAATTTAGATGCTTTTAAAACTACACACACAAAAATAATCAAAAATATATTTTTTTGTTGTTGCTGCCAATCAGCTTTGCAGCATTTGTAGGCATTCATTATACATGTATTGTATATAAACATTGTTTTCAAGTCTGAAGATTAAGGATGAGATAATTATTTTACATGACTAAGCAAATCCAGCCATGACCTGTATATTTTGTTTGATGCAGACAGGGGGAGTCTATATAATATAATTAAATTGATTTACACATAAACCTAATTTTTTTATTTTATTGTACTTGTTGAATATTAAAATGCTCTCTAATAGAAACTCCCGTGTTTTACTCCTCAGCTGTAGACATCTGGTCAGCTGGAGTTATTTTCCTTTCCATCCTCTCGGCTCGCTACCCATTCTTCCGTGCTGAAGATGATGTCGGGTACCTGGCTCAGATCATCTCTGTCCTCGGTTCAGAGCCCTGCGTCCAGGCAGCATCTAGTATAGGTCAGGCTTTGTTTTGTAGTGAATCTTTAATTGTAAAGCCACTTTCAGGTTTAGGTTGTTAGAAAGAATGGGTAAAACTAAAACTCAGCATTGCTTCTTGTTTGCGCATGTTTTTAATGGATTCTCATTTCATTTTCAGTTGATTGTTGAATTGCAAAGTTTTGCATTTTATTTAGTTATTTTTCTTATCTTAGTTTGACAATTAATTTAAATATTAATATGTCAAAACTATAACATTCATCTATTTTTATATAAAGTAAAATACCCCTTGCAGACCTGGCATCCTGTGGGACAGATGATGTTTCCGTGTGTGACCCATGGTTAACAAGTAAGGGTGTCGTGGCCAGCACAATGACTAACCACCTTTACTTTACCCCAATTGTCAAGTACCCATCATATGAGCGTCCTAACCATCCCAAAATGTAAAATCCCAGCCTTCACTGAGATTCGAACCCAAGACCTCTCCATTTGGAAGCCAAGCGCTGTAACTTCAGCCTCCAAACCCCACAAATAGCTAAATATAACAGTAATTAATTTTTTGAACAAATAAATGTATAAAAAATTTTTTTATAAAAATTGCAGAAAGATGAGCTAGAAAAGTAATGGAAGCTCTTTAGAAGACAGTTTGTTGTGCTAACCAATCCTCCAGGACTTTGAAAACAAAATTTTAAAAGACCATATATAAAAAGAAATGCTAAAATTTGTATGCTAGTGTCGTTGAGATAAGAGTTTAGGTGATGGGTGAATAGACACTTTTTTTTTTTCTGCAATGAAAAGAAGAAAATTGCAATGAATTAAAAAATTTTATATAGCACTACTTTCATGCTTATAGCATGCTCAGAGCACTGTGATCCAATTTCATTTGTAGACCAGTGGGTGAAAGGGTATCTGGGAGAATGTTTTTATCCATGCTGCCTTTAGGCACACAGTTAACACAACTCTGCTCAACTCGGAGTCGAACCCCAAGCCCCCTTCATACGAAGCCAAGTCAAGTTCAAGTGTAGTTAGCCTCTCAACCACACTTCTTTACTTCAGACTGGCTAAAGTCACATTACGTTCCTCCCTGTCATGACAGTGTCTTAAGACTTTGGGTGTTTCACTATCTTATGGGCCATGTAGAGGCTGT
>JADKLZ010000166.1:32870278-32888997 GCA_021533235.1 Biomphalaria straminea
TCTATCTATCTATCTATCTATCTATCTATCTATCTATCTATCTATCTGAGCCTAAAGAAAAACTCTTGCCGAAGACGAATGCAAAAGATAAAAGAAAACCTAAATAGATGCGGAAAATGACTTGGTCTGCATTAATTGTGACAAAATATCCAGGTCGTAACTGGGCTTGTGTAGTCATGCGAAAAATTGCACTAAATCTTCGGAAAAGAAGACGTCAATATTCATGCTAAAATCTATTTCTAGGTCTATAGCTATGTATTTAGCTATGTCTATAAATGTGTCAATATTCATTATATTTGTATCTACATCTATGCCTATAGTTATTGCTCTATATCTGTGTCTATAGCTCTGGCTCTATATCTGTGTCTATAGCTATAGCTCTATTTGTATTTATATATCTTATACTCTAGGGCACTGATAAAAAGACTTTATGGGATGTCCACCAATTGAGCACTGGATCAACACGTGCTCGCATGTGGCTCGTGGAGGTCAGTCACAACTTTCGTACTACACTCAGTGTTGCGATATTTTGGACTTGACAAGCATTCTACCAATGTTAGACTATAGACTTAAACACACTGTAAGATGTAAACACACTGTAAGATGTAAACACACTGTAAGATGTAAACACACTCTAAGATGTAAGCACACTGTAAGATGTAAACACACTGTAAGACGTAAACACACTGTAAGATGTAAACACACTGTAAGACGTAAACACACTGTAAGATGTAAACACACTGTAAGATGTAAACTTACTGAAATACGTAAATACTGATTACTGACTTTAGCCTCACCATCTTTGGATGACCATAGGTCAAACGAACTTTTGACGGGGCAATGGGCTATTGGTCTCTAATGGCCACAGGTTACGACGTTGCACGACCGTGTTCAGGCCAAAAACTCTCGACCAAAATCGTGAATTACAAGATACATAACGTCCTTATACTTTTATTCGAATTTGCATGACGTTGCAGAGACTATAGAATGACGATTCATTCACACTAAGCCATTTCTAAAATATCACCATCTCGGACACACCAAGTCCAAGGTAAAAGAGCTTCTATAAGACGTAGGTTTATGTAATTGTGGTACACATTTTTTGTCCACGAGAACCGTCAGTTGAGTCTGTCAGTGGCAGCTTACGTCTCGAGAGACGATTAATATTATTATTATTATTATTTTGCAACTTTGTATGTGAATAAATAAGTTAACAATGGACACACATGTTGCTGTGATCTTTTTTTTTTATGTATTAAAAAACTTGTTAATTCATGTCTCAAGCCTTTATAAGGGAGCTAATTCAACTTATACCACAACCACCGTTAAGTACGATTTCTTTCCCATCTTGATAACAAACAAAACAATTAGGCCTAATTACCAATATTTAATTTAATATATGTTGATTCTTGATTTGTCAGATAGAAGGAAGAAATTATTGTGAAAATTTTTGAACTTAATTCAATTAGAAGTTCAAAGCGTGGTCGAGAGGCTAAGTACACTTGACTTGGATTGGCTACCTATGCAGCCCCCCCCTCACCCCAAGTTATGTTTACTGAGCGCCCAAAGGCACTAAGGAAAACCTTCTTTAAGATACCCCTCCCCCGGTCCAGAAATGAGATTGGACCATAGCGCTCTAAGTATGCTATAAACATGAAAGTAGCGCCACATAAAAGCTATGATTATATTATTATTATTTATTATTAATTGGGTGTTTGAGCAATAACGTATACTAACTTTTTACCAAAACAGACAGACCGACAACAGAGAGTGTTAGTTGATTTAAGCCTTGTAAATAGTGCAATGTTCAGATACTATTCATGCTGAAGTTTATTTCAAGTGTGCTGACTTCACTATGTCCTAGGAAGTTTTGGACAGACTTGGTCTGTTGCCTATACACCTGAAAGAGAAGTACTGGCACCAGCTGCTGAGCCACGCCCTGAACGAGACTGTCAAGAAACTCGAAATGGCGTCAGTGATCGGCGAAGAACAGCAGCTGATTAGTGACGTATGTAGGCCTATATGTACCAGTGTGTGTTTGTGTGCGTATGTGTGTGTGTGGATAGTTGGTTTCTATTGGCTGAATAGTTACTGATGTAACCGCGAAGAAATATGTCACAGTTGGGCAATGAAACTGGCAGTAGAAAGATAAGATAAGATAATTTTTATTGATCCAATCAAAAGGAAATTCAGTTTGACTACAATTGACAACCTCAGCTTAACTACTGTACAATAACAATATAGATGAAAAATTCGAACAACATTCACATACGAACACACATACACATTCACAGCCAGAATGCGTTTCTGCAGTAAAAGAGATTGTCTTAATTCAGAGGCGTAGCTAGGGAGGAAGGGAGAAGATTTCGAAAATCCCCCCCCCGGGCCCCCATTTGAGGGGGCCCCCAAATGAGTATTTTTTACATTAAAAATTAACTATTACGCAAAATGCAGGGGCCCCAAAGAGGTCAAGCCCCATGGGCCCCCAAACGATGGAAACTTTCTAGCTACGCCCCTGTCTTAATTTCATGTAATTACTGATTGCTTCAGATTACCTTACTGTTGGTCTGTTGTACTGTAGACGTTGTTTAATGTGTATTTAAGGTTTCAGATGTTAATACTGTAATAACTAGAGAAAACAAAGACTCCGTTTTTAGGGGGAATGTTTCATACGTAGCAGTGTATAAGAATTGTTTTGTGTGGAAATAGTTTGTAAGCATGTAATCTGATTTTGGATCTTCTCTCTCTCTGTGTTTGGCTTACCCTCATTAAGAAAACAATATCTGGTGACCGAGCCTTGCTCGGTTAAATAATTTATACTAAGAAAGGTTATATACAACTGCTACTGGTGCTACAGCCCATGGAAAGATATGGCCTGCTTTTACACATTCCTCCATTCATATATCTCCTGGGCCTTTCGTCACCACACCCTAACGGTTTAGATATTTTGTTCAGTGTGAGAAAGTAAGGAGCAGTAGAGCAGCTGTGTAATCACCATTTCCTTTGTTTTGGTACGGGACATTAGACACTGAAGCATGAACACATGGTCATAATTTTACCAGCAAAATTATAATAAGGCTTGACATCAAATCCGAAGATTGAGCAATCTACACCGCTCTACGCAATTAAAGTGTAAACAATTTATTAAGCACTTAAAACGCAATAACTAATCATACATCGGTACATTTAATTTCATTACTTTCCTTCCATAGTTCTATAATAAATCAATCTTCAATAAGATGGTGCGCAAATGTTTAATTAGGTCCATTGATACTTTAAAACTCGTTCTTGTTTGCCTTGTTCTATGGTAAGCCTAGTGACGTAAGCATTTCTTCCCGTTTACGTCATGGAAAAACTTTCATTCATAAATTTTCCATTTCATTCATAAATTATTCTGACCAAAATTAAATTGAGACATTTTCATATCGAAATAACGGTCGAACTCGAGTTTTCCCAATGTGGCCAATGAGTTGAGATTTTTTTTTTCACTAATACGCACATACCTTGAAATTTTAAAGAAAATCGTTAGAGCCGTTTTCGAAATAAAATTTATAAATAAATATATATATATACAAGAATTGCTCGCTTAAGAGTATAGGATACCAAAGTCTAGGCTTATCATAATTCCAAATACGTGTGTAAAATTTAGCTCTTGGGATATGAAGGGAGAAAATCCTCTGAGGGATTGTGGGCACGACATGGCCTAATATGCCTGTTGCCTGTTACCTATCTCTGAGTCTGGTGGACCGTTGGGGCACCAAGCAAGACCTGTAGACCGTCTTTTTTCATTCCTATCTATCCTTTGTCCTGTTTAAAACCTCTTTCAGTGAAAGGCCTGTCAATTCTCTTATGTTGTCATCCCACCGCTTTCTCAGTCTGCCTCTTCTTCTTTTTTCTGGTACTGTTCCCTGTAGGAAGGTCTTTGCAATTCCCGAAGATCTTGTAATATGGCCATAGATTTTCAGCTTGCGTTTTTTTTTCACGGTAAATAGCAGGTCATCATGGGGTCCGATCGCTGCAGTGACCCTGTCTCTAATCTCTTTGTGATGCGGTCTTTAAATGTGCTCATATGCCAAAAACTCAAAATATAAAAAAATATTCTTTCTTATGAAAACGTGACCTTGGTTTTGATTTAATCTTATTTTGAAAACGTGAAATGTTAAATTTGAAAAGTATAAGAAAGTTTAAAAGAAATACTTTCCCTGAATATTTCTCTGTAGATAGTTCATATTCTGATTCGGCAAATTCAAGATTTCTCCGTGACTCAAGGTGAAGATGACGTCACGCTGTCCAAGTAAGTTGATTAGAGTAACATTATGGAGAGAAAGAGTTACTTAAATACACACACAGCACCTCTTTGAGCCCTGATGATTATTAAACTATTCAAGGAGCAACTAGTTGAAAGAAAGACAGGTGTGTGCGGACGATGTAACGTAAGATTTTTACAAGAGAGGGACTGTGAGACAATTTCAAGCAGAACGCTCAGCCTGGCGATCAATTAAGTTTCCATCACAGTGTTTCTATTGTACAAAAAAAAAAACTAACAATCTCGCCTATGAGTGAAGAAGTTTTGAATTTACTGTCATTTAGTAAATTTTCCATATGTTAAAAAATAATTAATTAGCTCTAAAAGATTAACAATTGTTTTTATTGATTAATATCAATTCATGTGTTGTTATCGAGAATGAATCCTCGTTCAATGTTTCAACTTGATCAGAAAAAAAGGAAAAATGGAAGAGGAAATAACATGTACAAGATTTGTACCAGACAGACAGACAGAGTGACTTGATATAAACTTGGTAAACAAATATTGTCAAGTCCAATATGTGGGTTTATTTACCGCTGACAGCATACAGGGGTGGGAGACAACCTCACGAAAAGCCGGAAATGACCCGCGGGAGGTAGCCATTACACAACATAGTACACACAAAAAAAACAAGAAGAAAGAAGAAAGAAAGAAGGAAGAAAGAACGAAGAAAAAAAGAAGAAAGAAAAATTGAAGAAAAGAAGAAAGAAAGATGGAAGAAAGAAAGAAAAAAGAAGAAAGAAAAAAAAAGGAAGAAAGAAAAAAGAAGAAAGAAAAAAAGAAGGAAGAAAGAAAAAAGAAGAAAGAAAAAAAGAGGGAAGAAAGAAGGAAGAAAGAAAGATAGAAGAAAGAAGGAAGAAAGATAGAAGAAAGAAAGAAGAAAGAAAGTAGAAAGAATGAAGAAAGAAAGAAAAAAGAAGAAAGAAAAAAAGAAGAAGGAAGAATGATGGAAGAAAGAAAGATGGAAGAAAGAAAGAAAGAAGGAAGAAAGTAGAAAGAAAGATGGAAGAAAGAAAGAAGAAAGGAAGAAAGAACGAGAGAAGAAAGAAGAAAGTCAATTTTTCTAAACATTTTGCATTCGATAACTATTTTAGCGATCTTGATTCTATCTATGTATCTTTTCCCCCCGTAATGAGACTTGATCCACTACCTATTAGTGACCGTGTTGGCTTCACGCGAGACCATACGACGATTGGCCTCACGTCAAGATTCAAGTGTCTTCTGTCCACAGGTTGTTTTCTGGTGTTGACGTCACGGAGGAGACCCAGAAAGCTGTCCGCATTGCCATGGCAGCGACCTTTGACCTGCCCACGTGAGAATCACTTTTAGATTACAATGTTAGGATGTCACGTGTGTCAGAAGCCCACACTTCAGGTCATTGGAGCTGCTAAATGCTAGCACTGACCGCCGCGATGGGATTCGAACCCGCCCCCAAGATTAATATGGAAAAAAATAGTCATAGTCAAATAGTCATTTCATGTCAGTAGTACATGTAGTAGGATGGCTGCCTGGTCGAGCGGTTTGCAAGCTGGACTGTCGTTTCGATTTATCGATGGTCCCGGGTTCAAACCCTGCCCGCTCCCATCCCCCGTCGTCCTGCGGGAGGTTTGGACTAGGAAATAACTATCTTCAACTCTGAAGGAATTTCCGAAACATGTAAAACATTTTACAAACAACAAAGTACGTGTCAAAAGTCGTTAAAGGGAGATCGAATTGACAACTCTATTTCTTTCTTCTAACATATAGCATGATTTCAGATATAACTATTTTCATTCCTAAGTAGATCTTTCTTAACAGCTTTCGAAAAATGTTAGAGGCCTTCACCGAAATCCTGCCCCTGGGCTTCCAGCAGGAGCGGACTGGCTATATGAGCATCAAGGCAAAAGCCTGATGGGCTGCTACTTATATGGGCCGTTAGGGTCACTTAGAGGGTGAAATAGATGCCACTATGTATTAAATTGTTGAAGGTTTTATAATATTCTCTTATACATTGGCCCTCTGTGCGTCGTGTTAAAAAACAACAACTCTATACAGTGTGATCTAACAAATTTTCAGAAATAATCTAATAGCCTACATCCGTAGAGGGTAGTACTAGATCAAGTGGGGGTCATCCTTTTAGCAACATAGGGCCTAAACTTCCTATCAAAACTATAGAACATTCTGTATGTATGTGTACAGTTAGTACAGTAATAGTATGATTTGGAGGACAGGGAGGCCTAGAATTGGATACCCATCAAATGATGTGCAATCATGGTCCTGACTGTATAGAAATGCCTGGGCCGATTTTGACACACAGTCCGCCTATGGCCTCCAATTACGTAAATTCGGCCCTGGTAATACTCATTTCTCTACGAAACCAGATTTAGAACCGGAAGTACATTTAGTAGCAGGCTGTTATTCTTTCCCTTAGAAGACAGTGTCATTAAAGAAATTTGTTAAACCTTAGCATGTCTAGAGTTTCGTTACATTGGCTTCTAGATCATAGGCTACGACCTTTCACCATTACTGCTACGAAACACTAACCTGTATATATTTATATAGCTAATAAAATATCACGAGCAGACGTGACCTCTCCTGCCTATCCTATGAACGGACCTCATTCACCAATCGTAAATTAACACATTTAGCCACGTCATAATATTGATAAAACAATGAAAAATACGTATCACGTGACAACCACGATAGATGAAATACTTTGTATAGAAGATATAGAGAATCACGTGGCTAAATGTTGTTTGTTTACGTTTGGTGAATGAGGTCCAATTGACATCACTTTGAATATAGTACTATAGATTTAGTAGCTTTGGTCTCACCTGTAGCATGAAACACTGACCAGTATATTTTATCTCCCTAACAACAGATTGCCACAAGCAGACGTGACCTTGGGTGGTGACCTTCACCTTCCCATCCTTGACAAATCGTACTTTGAAAAGCGGGAACATTTTTTCACTACTAAGATGAAGCTCACAGAAGCAGACGTAGTCGCAATGGAAGAAGAGGTCAAACAGTTCCTGGAGTTTCTCAAGGTCGGAGTCATTTTGCCCACTGTTACCTTTTGTTTTGATTCACTTATCAAATAATTTGAAAATAGGTCGAGGTCAAATGGATTGTTCAACATCGTCACGTGATCTGCACTTTTGCGCATTGTTGACATGGATTGTTGCTCTCAAGATGGCGGAGTAAACAATCTGCTAGATCTAGAAAAAAAAAAAAAACACTAAAAGTAGTATTTCATTGCGAGTATTGTTTACAGGGTCAGATACCATCAAAATGTCGGAATGTTGCGTTCATTACTCAAAGAACCCACTGTGGCTGTCACAAAAACTCACAAAACCATGTTAGCTAAATAGCTGCAAGCCTCCCCACCTCCCATCATAATCATCATCATCATCAAACTACATTTGAGTGACAGCTTGAGAGGTTCAAATCCTGGACAGAAACCCTGCTGTTTGTTACGTAGTGCATGAATGTCACCATACAGGTTAAGAACTTATGATTTCCTAGATCTGCCGAGACGGAAATCCTTAAATCTGGGTGTTGTTAGGTTATTATGTTATTATGTTATTATTGTTGAGTCTTCTGATTATCAAGCTATTAACACTGGGGCAGTCGAAAAGAATATGAGAGCCACTGTTGTGGGCGGTCGTTGACTTGTAGCACCAGACTGACTGTAGACAACTAAACAGATATAAGCGTATTATACTTTAACTTATAAAACTTTAAAAAATTGACATTGCATAATTTATCGTAAAAAAATCTCTAAAAATTTACTTCTGCATCCAATATTTCTAATTTTTAACTAGTCATAGGTTAATTTGAACATTTTCCTAATGTAGCATCTCTCTCTTGATATCCTGCTAAGAGCAGGTACTGACAGGGTTAGGGTTGAGGGATTTTGTTACGCGAACTGTCACATCATCCCTGCGACGGAATGAGATAAGCATCTAATATTTATTATTATTATAGCTTTTATATAGCGCTACTTTCATGCTTATAGCATGCTCAGAGCGCTTTGGTCCAATCTCATTTGTGGACCTGTGGGGGGCCTTTATTTCTTAAAGAAACTCGAGCCCCCTTCTAAGTAGCCAAGCCAAGCTCAAGCGCACTTAGCCTCTCGACCACGCTTCCCACTGGACAATTTATGGACAATTATCATATAGATCAAAGCTTTCAGCGCCTTGATTTAAAAAAACAAAACATCTATACACTTTAAAGTCTTGTACTAATTTAAAGCATTATCGTAAGTACCCAAACACTCGTGTGTAGTTCTGCTAGCAGAAAGGCCTTTATTTCTTAAAGTTCAACACGTATACATTAATTCCCCAAACATCCAATCTCAGGTCAAGTTGAAATTTTTCACTATCATATATCGTAGCTGACAAAACAAGAATCAATTAAAAAAAAACAGTTAGTTAACTATTGGTAATTATTATGGTTGGTATCGAATAAGGGGAGTAATTGTACTTCACTGATGGGATGGTATAAGCTGAATGAGTTCCCTTTACAGGTCACAGTTTCAAAGTAACTTTATGCAAATAATAGATGACTATACAATCTTCTATATTCATAAGCGCCTCTCAAGCAGAGTGGTTAGGATGTCGGCTTGAGGAGGCGTGATCCATGAGTTCGATTTCAGGTCGTTCCTCCTTCTTTTAATGCGTTTAAAAAGCGAATACGGTAAAAATTCATCCACATATCTCTTTCTCTCTACCTTTCCCCCTTTTTTATTTTCCAACTGGTCCAGGCTGTTAATATCCCGACAGCGTATTGAGAAATCTAAAACCATGGAATAGCGCTTAACAAAAAAAAAAATCGGTACAAATATTTCTAATCTCACAGGTTTGTTGTTGTTAGTTTAGAAACCCTAGATCTAGTACAAATTTATTTACATGACTGATCCAAACTCATTGATACAATTACATTTCGTATAAGCCTTGTTTGTTGTTTTTTTTTTAAAGTATTTTCTATGTTTTTATTGTTTATTTATTCTTGATTAGAACGAGTCTCTGTCAAACAAAAATGTCAAATCCATTTTAAAACTATTCCTGATGTTGGCCAATCATGAGAAGATAACAAAACCGGAACAGTGCGACTCAATGAAAAGAAACCTTCCAAAGTTTAGCATGACTTCCACAGAACGGAACACAGAGGCCACCCCAGAATCTAAACCAATGGTATATGAGTTTCCAGAGCAGTTCCAACCAATGGTATCGAAGATTCCAGAGCAGTCCCAACCCTCACACATTAAAGAAAGACGCTTGGATATTGGTCAGGAAGATGACTCCGTAGATTTGGAAAGAAGAGATGATGTTGAAGATGAGAATCTAGAACTCAATGAGATGATGTTGAAAACAAATCTGGAAGAAGGAGATGTTGATCCCGGTGATGATGATGGTGATGTTGATGAGGAAGAGATCAAAGGTGTTGACGATGTTAACCAGCCAAATGACCCAAGTGACCACAGTGGCAGGTTGGACAGCGAAAATGTGTCGTCCCCTTTTGTCCATGACATCAGACCGCCTGACGATTCAGAATTCGAATATGCTAAAAAAGATTCTCACACAGAATCAGCAGAGAGTATACCACCCGACGATCCCAGATCGGAAGACGAGAATCAGAATAAAGAAGCCGCGGGCTCTAATGCAGACGACAAACCTCCCGAGGAAGAAGAATCGAATGCAGTGGATGGTATCGAATACAATCAGGAAGACAGGTCTTTATTAGAAGATGGTGGTATCGAATACAATCAGCAAGGTGGGTCTGCATTAGGAGAAGGTATCGAACTCAATCAACAAGACGGGTTGAACATGTTGGATGACCAACAGATCGGAAAGTCGTCTGACTATGACCCGAATGAGGATGATGTTGATGAAAACGAGGCTGATACTGAGAACAAAAAGAGCGATGATAACGAGGCTGCTTCTGCTGACCCTAACAACGATTTGGAAAGATCAGATGAGGAAATGAAGGGTATAGGACAAAATGTCTTCATTCAAGAAAAACTAATGAGAGCAGAGCAAGAGTCGGCAAATCTCATTTCGTCAAATATTGCTAAAAAAGTTAGTTTGGCAGAAACAGAGCTGAGCTTCAAGACGTCATACGAAAGTAAGTAGACCTAGACAGTATGTAGCAAATAGCTATGTAGCAAATAGCAATGTAGCAAGTAGCTATGTAACAAGTAGATATACTGCGATGTAGCAGCAGTTATGCGGAAATTAAATGTAGCAAGTAGCTATGTATCAAGTAGCTATGTAGCAAATAGTGATGTAGCAACGTAGGCAGGGACGACCTTAGGTAATTGTAGGCCCTATACGAAGTGTATTTTGTGGCCCAAAATAAAATAGAAAAATAAACATAAACACCATACCAATAAAAGAATCCAATTACAATTGTTGGGTTGAAACAATTAATGCAGACGAGTAAGGACATGTAATAAATAAAGCCCTTCATTGCATTCTTCGCTTTTTGTTTACAGCTCTGAATAGTTTTGATGCACCAGGGTCGGAAAACGAATTGACATTTATCAATAGGAAGCCGAACGGCTCTTCTAACATAGTTAGTTTTAACATTCAAGAATACAAAATGTGTTAAAGAAGATACTTAGAGCTAGGCCAGTTGAAATAGATCTGTTCTATGTTTGAGATTTGATCCAGGTTTCGCCATTTTTGGTCGAAAAAAATTTCTTGTGCGAGGCCCCAGGCTGCTATGCCTGTGCCTAAAGCCTGTCTTGAAGTATTGATGTAGTAGGCCTAAGCATATATGTAGCAAGTAGCGATGTATCAAGTAGCTAGGTTTTAAGATGAGATGTAGTTAGGAGCTGTCTGGTCGTGAGGTTTGCTCCCTGGGCTGTCGTTCAGATTTATCGATGGTCCAGGGTTCAAACCCTGCCCGCTCCCGTCCCCCGTCATCCTCCTCGAGGTTTGGACTAGGAAGTAATTATCTTCAACTCTGAAGGAACATCCGAAACATGTAAAACATATGTAGCTAATAGCTATTTTGCAATGTAGGAAGTAGTCATTATAGCAACTGGCAATGCAGTGAGTGAATAACAAATTAGCACATAGCTTTGTCGCATAGCCATGTTGCAAATAGCTGTATAGCCTTTATACTAGCCTTTTTCTTTGTTTTAGGAAAAAAGAGGGTATTTTTTTTTTGTAACTAAAATTTAATAAATGCTCCCTTCAATTTACAACTTCTACCTTTGCTCACGTCTGCTAAGTTATTGACACAGCCCACGTGTTCTTCCAGTTGTAACACACTACACACTCATTCAAATAATTGTCGATACTAACACACTAGATCTATGTTTTTTCTCCTCAAGCTACTGCTCCCAGGGCATCCACTATTTTCGAGACGGATGAAGAAAGGCGTCTCAAGGAAGAGACACAGGAAGAGACGCTCTTCAATCAGCTCGTGGAAGAGGAGGACATCGTGGCTGTCACGCAGCATTTTCTGAACCAGTTCCAGGAGACTAAACACATCCAGGTAAAAGATTGTTCACCACCCCTCTCTATTACCTATTTTTTTTTCAATAAGCCAAAATGTTTAGAGTTTGACCCATATTTTTTTTTTTTTTGTATTGTTGTACAGTGGAGCGTGTAGGCTGAGTGGTTCGAATCCCGTTGAAGACTGGGATTTTTAGGCGCCTCCGAGCGTGACCAATCGCTATAGAAGGCCTGAGCACTGACCAACAACAACGCCGCAACCTGTGGGCAATAGCGGCCAATAGCTCGTCGCCACGTCACGGGTCTGTAGAACGTGACAACAAGCTATTGGTCTCTACTTTCCCCATGTTGTGACGCCACAGGCCTACTAAAACGATTGGTCTAACTCTCCAGTCCACTAAACTCCACTGGGTACCTGACATACCTTGGTCAAGTAATGGAGTTTGGTCGTTGTATTGGCCTCTTAACACCCTTGCAAACCGTGGGCCACAAGAACAAATGACCTATACATTTACCGGTCTTGTAGAGCCGTTAAGTCCAAACTACGGTTTTGCGGTCCATATTCGGCCCATCAGTGCGTGATGAGACCGCATGACATCATTTCATTCGGGCTCTTAGAAATTTTCTGCTGATGCGGGCCCGTAACACTTGCGAGGGAAATTTATATGGCTATGAGATATCGAGAGTTTTAATGATTTACAAGTATGTAGTCAAGGGAAGTAGTTGGAGAATTATAGTTGAACAGTCAACAGTTGTAAGTTGCAGTAAAGTCATTTAATATAGTAAGTCAAGTTGTATGATTTAAAATTGTCAATAGAAGAAACAAGTCAAATTATTAGCTGAAGTTTGTAAATTGATAAAGGACGGTTTATAATTCCTTTTTTTTTGTTTTTTAGTCTAAATTTTTAGCTTTTCTATTTGATATGATTTCGCCTAGGGCCTTCCTAAGTTCCTATTCGCTTGGCTTACGGCGCAGTGGCATAGCTATGGTGGGGGAGGAGGGGGGACCATGAATTTGAAAATCCCCCCGGGTCTTCACTTGAGAGGGGCCCCCAACTGAGTGTTATTTTACATTAAAAATTATACGTTACAAAAAATGCAGGGGCCCCCAGAGAGGTCAAGTCCCCCGGGCCCCCAAACGATGGAAAATTCCTAGCTACGCTCCTGTTACGGCCTCCAATTACCTAAGGCCGGCCATATCCCTCTAATTATTGAAGTACTGTAATGCTGCTTATAATATAATACTAGCACTAACACAAGACTTGTTAGTAAGACTGGTGTGTGGTCATGTCAATGACGTTCATCTGAAAGTCTTGTCCTCGCATGCAGGGAGTCAGTTTCCCGCCCCACAGAATACATCAGTTCATAGCTTTGAATATGTCCAAGTTGTGGAGCCGTGGACCCCAGAAACACGAGATGGGGGAGTGGCTACAGGACGACTACGTGTCAGAGATAGCTAAAAGGTTTGACAACTCTCTGTGTCTTTTAGAACTGTCGAATGCTTAAACTTAATGTGTCAGTAAGATTCTTTGTTTATATAAACTTTATGTGTCAGTAAGATTCATTGTTTAGATAAACCTTATGTGTCGGTAAGATTTTGCTTAGATAAACTTATGTGTCATTAAGATTCTTGTTTGAGATAAATCTTATGTGTTAGTAAGATTCTTGTGTAGATGTAATCGAGGCTAATGTTGTATCCATGAAATGAAATAAAATACAGTTCGATAATTTTGAGTAAATCTTGTGTAGTTGTACTCAACTGGTATTTTGAATTTTGAGACTCTTAGGACGCCTCTGAGGCCACCCAGTTCTTATGGTACCTTGCATTAGTTATTTAAAGAACAAGGTGGTCTTTGTGCTGGCCACATGACACCCTCGTTAACACTGTGACCTAGAACAGATGGACTTTATTATTATAGCTTTTATATAGCGCTACTTTCATGCTTATAGCATGCTCAGCGCGCTTTGGTCCAATCTCATTTGTGGACCAGTGGGGGGAGGGGGTATCTAGGAGTTGGTTTCCCGTGCTGCCTTTGGGCGCTCAGTAAACACAACTCTGCCCGAGTCGGGAGTCGAACCTCGAGCCCCCTTTCTAGGTAGCCAAGCCAAGCCAAGCTCAAGCCGCACTTGGCCTCTCGACCACGCTTCCCACACCATCATGTACCCTATAGATCGCAAGGTCTGAAAGTATCTACTTAACTTTATTTTACCCCGTCTTCGCACAGTTTGATCAACAATCTTACAAAATGTCGTATGCCGCCAGACCTCCTCAGACAGCTTGCCATCTGCATTGCTGGCGTACTGATGGTGGACATAAGCGACACCAACAAGTATTTGACAGATAGTCTGGTCAGATGTGTAAGTAGATTCATAGGTTAATCCATCGTGGGCTTGGGTTCAATGTTAATTTTGTATAAGTTTATAAGAATTCATAGAATTCTCTCAAAAGGCTTGAAATGTATAAACTAACTTAAAGAAACGTAAATAAAGAAGTTGGAGGGTATAAAGAAAGGGGGGGGGGGACGTAGAGGGCACTCCGTTGCCACCCTGTGTCCGTGAGTTGAATAATCAATTACAAGGATCCATAATTTGTAATCAATGCATCTGTGATGATGGAATGCCCTTGTACCTTGGAGAACTTATCACAGCCAGTGGCGTCACTAGCGAGTGCGGATCGCACCGGTTGTCACCGACCTTAGTGACGCCACTGATCACAACGTATAGCTCCCAGAACCCTGAAACATATGGGCTCATCGCTTCTACTTGTAGGATTAGATGCAAAAGGTGACGGTTACATTCCTTTACTTTGTTCTTTTTATTATGAAATCTGATTTGATTACCCCAGTGTAATAACCTTATAAAACTAAAGGAAAGCATGTCTCTATAATGGACTTTATAACACACGAATGAAAAAAACAGTTCATTATAACACATTACACACACATGACACTAAGCCAGTTTGACACACCAGTAGAGATCAGTGCACAACACACACAAGAAACATAAACACACAACACCCAGCCGTTGCATTGTCCACTAGTTTACAACACTAAGTTTCATGGTCTAGTTATTTTTCTAACTGAAGCCAATGACAACCATGTACTTTCAAGCCAAATCTTATCCGGCATTCTAACTTGATACCCTCGTTAACAGTAGGCCAACGAAAGGATGGCTGCCTTTTCGAGCGGTTTGTGCGCTGGACTGTCGTTTGGATTTATCGATGGTCCCGGGTTCAAACCCTGCCCGCTTTCATCCCCCGTCGTCCTGCGGGAGTTTTGGTCTAGGAAGTAACTATCTTCAACTCTGAAGGAACATCCGAAACATGGAAAACAAACAAACTAAAACAAGAATCAGATGACCTTTACATCATCTGCCCTATAGACCACAAGGTCTGAAAGGGGAACTTTATTCAAACTTTAAGGCAGTGAGTGTTTACATCGACACAAATATTCCTTTAATTTATATATTCAAAATAATAATAAACTTCATAAAATCCTTAATTCTGATAGTTTTGGCAACCAACACCACTTGAACATCTATTTCAGAAAAAAAAATTAGGAAAAAAAAATTACCCATTAAAAAAAAAGTCATTTGAGGAACGGACATTACAGAGAAGATGCAAACCTCCAATCATAAAAGAAAGACTTATGTTCGCTAGATGATGTAATTATCGAATAAAAGACAACTTCTTAATGTCAACTTCACTGTAAATAGATTGAATGTACATTAGTATCTGTAACGAGATGTTCTTTGGTTGATTGATCTCGTTATGCCGGGGAAGATTCTATCTTGAACACGTGGTTGGTGACAAGCGACTTGATCCAAATCTTGTAGACGAATTATTTAAATAAATGTAGATCTAGAATTCACTATAAAAACTTTCTTGTATAAAACAAAATTCAGGAAACTTTATTTAAACAAAACTTGAGTACAACTTATGTACAAATGTAGATCAAACAATAAGAAAAATTATTACAAGGCTTCTTTGTTAAAACTTAGAGATAAAATGAATACACAACTGTTCAATTCAACGTTCAGGCTTAGACTGTCGATCTCGCGCAAATCTCTTTCTCTCCCTTTGGCGGGTGTCACGTGATTTTCTGTCTTTCCTTTTAAAACAACCAATAGAATCAAATCTTTCAGACCTCGTGTGATCGAGCTAAGCTTTTCTTGGAATAACTATAAATAACTTCGTCAGCAAGGAGGATTGACCTTTGACTAACAAATACATAATTTGTTTATGTGACAGTATCATTAAAATGTTTTGTTATGTAAACCACAATAAGGCTACATGAATTTTTATTATTAACTCTTTCTCTCCTAACTGACGGTACTATTAAAATATTTATCAGAATGTGGTAAATAATTACGGAGAGAAAGAGTTAAACAATGGTTTTTCAATAATGCCAAAGGTCGCGACCCACGTAACATTAAATATCTAACAGAGTGAATCAAGGTCAACTCAAAGAATAGCTTCTTCTCCATTTAGTCTTAGCTACCCCATTAGACCTGAATGGACTTAAATCATGACTAACCAAAAGTTTTTGAGAATCAGTAAAAAAAAAATACAGACAAAAATGCATCTTCCCCTTCTCCTACACCCTAGTCTGTTGGACCGTTGGGGCACCACACACGATCTGTTGACCGTCCTTCTCCATTTCTCTCTGTCTTTTGCCTTTGGTGGAATCTCCTTCAATGGCAGGCCCGTCCATTCTTGTATGCAGTCTCCCCATCGCTTTCTATGTCTGCTTCGTCTTCTTTCTCCTGGTACTGTTCCCTGAAGGAAGGTCCCTGCAAGACGTTTGTAAGATGTTTGTACACATATCAAATCCTAAATGTGTATGAATAGATCGTGTCATTTCTGTGTGTACTGTGCTAGATCCTGAACAAATTCCTCAAAGACTTACAGCACAACAAAGTGACCTTGGCCGTGATAGAGTTGACCCTAAAGGTCATCCTGGAGGAATACAGTGAGTACATGGAGACACACGTCGACTTCAAGGTAACTCACCCTAGTCAGGCATATCAGTGTGGGACGAGGTGGCGGAGGGGTTAAGCCCTTGGCTTGCAAACCTGGGGTCCTGGGTTCAAATCTCAATGAAGCCTTGGATTTTGAATTTAGGAATTTTTAGGGCGGCCCTGAGTCTTCCAAACTCGAATGGGTACCAATTAAATTGTGGAAAGTAAAGGCGAATGGTCGTTGTGCTGGCCACATGACACCGTCGCTAACAACCTTGGGACGCAGAAACAGATGACCTTAACATTATCTGCCCTATAGATCGCAAGTTCTGAGAGGGGAAACCTTATTACTTTACTATGTTTATCTGTAAGTCAGTTATAGAAATTATAGTCCCTTACTTACTTGGTGCGCAATGTGTGAGTGTTGGATGGTGCGCATGCGTGTTGAAAGAGAGTGGACTTTTTGGTGTATCCGGTTTATAAAATAACGGAAGTGTTGCTAAGCTAGGTTTTTTAAAAGCTACATAATGATTCATTCGCACATTTTAGCACTGCTTAATCACATTGTGCAGGCTCTTCTGTTACTAACTTTTATTTAGTTGGCTATTTTGTTCGATTAGGCGTCCTTGACCTACTTTTATTCTAAAAATGTCCAATACAAAACTTTACTGCCATTATGTGTTCTCTGATCACGATTCAAGTACCAATCAAATTACATGATTTTTTCACTATATCCAATCTACTCCTAGATTAATGTAATCCACCATCCCATATGAACTGTTTATCTGTGGTTAACCCATTTCCTAAAGCTTATTTCTTCTACGGCCAAAAGTAGGCAATGACGGCGAAATGAGGTCTTGAATCAGCCACCGGCAGACAATGGTTTTGTACGTGTAGAGTCTGACATACTATGTAGGTCACACCTGGGTGCAGCCACGTGAAATACTGTAATCCTCCTAAATCTTCGTTTATCTCATAAGGGAAATCGATGTAAAAAGTTTGAAACATTTGTTATAAAAATTCCCTCATCTGTGTGTGTGTGTGTGTTTGTAATGAACGCGAACAAGAAACGATCTAGATTGAATACCAATTTAATTGCACGGTCATAAATTGTATATTTCATATCCATATATTCTATGATTCTGGATACATATTATATAATGTTCTCTTTGTGATTGACATTTAGTTAGATAACTTCTTGATGGAGGTTCTCGGCCAGGCGCATGACATGTTGCGTACCAAGGCTACTACAGATAAGGTTTTTGTCAAAGCTATCAGACATTTTGAGGACCTTCCACCAGAGAAACGATCTTTTTTTAACGTCGCAGACTGGTCGGGGACTATTCAGTGAGTAATTCGTTGCTTTTCCTGAGACTAGCTGAAGGCTTGGTTGATGAGTGGTTAATTGATTGAATTCTGAACCGAGGGGGGCGGGTTCAAATCCTGGTGAAAACGGAAATTTTGAATTTCTGGATCTTTAGGGCGCCTCTGAGTCTACCCAGCTCTAAGGGTACCTAACACTAGTTGGGTAAAAGTAAAGGCCTTTCGCGATTGTGCTGGCCGGATACTTTCCTCGTTAACCGTGGGTCACATAAACAGATGACCTTAACATCATCTTCCCCATTGATCACAAGGTATGAAAGGAGAACTACTACTTATACTCTTATAGGACTAGGTTAGGTTTGTGGTCTGTAATGTAAGAATGTATGTTTGGTGTGTGTGATAGCTCTAGACAGCGTATTCTATCTACGTGTTAGCATTTTTTTGATACACAGATTTTAATAGAAATGTTAGTTTTTTCTTTAATATAATCAACTCAAGTTTTATTCACAATATCAGTCTAGTAATATAATCGCAAGATGATAACCCTAACTGTCCCCAACCCAAACCATGCTTTCTTAAACCAGTGTTTCCAGACATTTTGCGTAAAACGGAACTCTTTGCACATTCTGAGTGTTTAGTGGAACACTTTGCACATTCTGAGTGTTTAGCGGAACACTTTGCACATT
>JADKLZ010000166.1:32897026-32918723 GCA_021533235.1 Biomphalaria straminea
AGAAAGATAGATAGATAGATAGATAGATAGATAGATAGATAGATAGATAGATAGATAGATAGATAGATAGATAGATAGATAGATAGATAGATAGATAGATAGATAGATAGATAGATAGATAGATAAATAGATATTGACAACAATTTAACCGTCTTTAGGATGGTGTCCCTGTTATATCAAAAACTTTGGGAACTTAGGCGAAACTTGATTAAAAAGAAAGTGAAACCGGAATTCATCGTGAACCGGATGTGTGAGGAACAAGTCCGAAGTATTCCGCCACTGAAGATTACCGAAGAAGAAGCCAAGATATTGATTACACGTGCTATTCTGGAGCTGGAAGATGTCAATCGATCGCTGGAAACTTTGGCCAGAATGGCCGAATGTCTGACCAGAATGGGCCAAGACGCGGGCGGAGCTAAAGGGCGGCCACACACTCTCTTGTCGGCTGTTACCCCGTCGTTAACAACATTGCTGATCAAATCCTGCTCACTGTCGGTGCTGAGAGTTGTGACTGGGGTTTTAGCTGGGGACCTGGACCAGAAGCTAGTTGACAGCAAACCGGTTGATCGGGTGGAGCAGTACCAACAGGTGGCGGCCATTGTGGTCCTGCACAATTCCTTGGCCAGCGTCCGAGATGAGGTCGATGGTCAGTCCTCGAATGGCATGTGGTCCCCGAAGTGTCTCTCTGGCACCAAGGAAAGCTCTGTCCTGGAACTACCGATGAGTGTGCTCTACGAGGTTAACGAAGCCATTGGTCAAGTGATTGACTTACTGACCACCAAGCTAAGTCTTCCAGGTAAGTTTATGCTTGAGCTATAATCTGTATGGATGCATGTTACCATTACCTATGCCTTAGTCTGGTGGACCGTTGGGGCACCAAGCAAGACTTGTGGACCATCTTTCTCCATTCCTCTCTATTCTTTGCCCTGTTTAAAACGTCTTTCAACGGTAGGCCTGTCCATTCTTTGATGTTGTCTTCCCACCGCTTTCTCTGTCTGCCTCTTCTTCTTTTTCCTGGTACTGTTCCCTGGAGGAAGGTCTTTGCGAGTCCCGAAGATCTTGTTACATGGCCATACATTTTGAGCTTTCGATTCTTCACAGTAGTTAGCAGGTCATCGCTGCAATCGCTGCAGTAACCCTGTCTCTAATCTCTTGATTTGTGATGCGGTCTTTAAATGTGATGCCTAGGATCCTTCTGTAGCATCTCAATTCCATTGCTAGGATCCTCCTCTCTAGCTCTGCTGTCAGCGTCCAAGACTCACAAGCATATAGAAATGTGGTCATGACCAGGGAGCGCATCAGTCTGATTTTGGTGCCGAGGGCTAAGCCTTTGTCTTTCCATATTAACTTAAGTTTAGAAACAGGTGCTGTGGACTGTGCTATTTGGACCATTAATTAAGGCTTTGTTGCCTCATCCGAGACAATAGCTCCGAGGTATTTAAAGCTGCTAACGCTAGTTAGCTTTTCGCCTTTAATAATGATGGCCTTTGTAAAGCCCTGTTCACTATTGGTCATAATTTGTTTTTTTTCTGCATTTATTTGCACGCTGCTGAAGTCTTGTCAATGCGCATCACTAGGTCGGCTAGTTCGTCTTCTGTCCCTGCTAGGCCATCAATGTCATCTGTATGGATGCATGAGTGTACAGTAAATTGTTTACATGTATGGGTGGCGTGGTGCACTGTTACTTTACTTTAATATTCTTTGTAATAAAAAAGTTGCAGATACGACTTTGTGCCACAAATTACGACTTGCACCCGCCTGCCAAAAAATCCTGCGGGCGCCCATGGTAACATGTATACCTAAATATATTATTGATGATTTCAAAAATCAAATGCTTGCAATTTCAGTAAATTGTAAAACTATTTTATTATTATTTTTAAATAGAAATTAAACGTTAAGTAATCAAGTCATGTCGTGGCATTCTTCTCATTTCCATGAATAGATCGATAGTCGTTTCGCGACTGAAAGAGAACCTAATTATTGATTCTACTCAAACAAAAATAAACATGTAAAGGGAGTTAATTAAAAATGAAAAACTTTTATTCTGTTTCCGCTTCTAGAAAGTTTCAGTTTCAATGGGAAGCATGGTCGAGAGGCTAAGTGCGGTTTGAGCTTGGCTTGCTTGACTACCTAGAAGGGGGCTCGAGGTTCGACACCCGACTTTGACAGAGTTGTGTTTGCTGAGCGCCCGAAGGCAGCACGGGAAACCAACTTTTAGATACCCCCTCCCCCCCCCACTGGTCCACAAACGAGATTGGACCAAAGCGCTCTGAGCATGCTATAAGCATGAAAGTAGCGCTGTATAAAAGCTATAATAATAAAAAATAATCTCTTGTTGATGTGGCCCGCGACACGAGTGTTGGGAAATTAAAATGGCCCGCTGGTTAAAGAACAATGTGTATCAGTGGTTGAGAGCGTTTTCTAGATCCAAATGTTTAGCTAAAAAATTGAACTAGAAACGGTTCGCTTCCTCAAGAAAACAAAATCGTTGGACGTAAACTTTGCAAGCCACAAAATGAGGTGAAATCAGATTATCAATACCTCTTCTAGTTTTTGACATCTAAATGTGACTGACGGACAGAAAGACTGCATACGACTATCGTGAACTAGTTTATTTGAAAGTTCCCCCCCCCCAGTGTTTAACATTTGTTTGACTGTGTGCTGTATATATTTCGTATCTTGATCTTTACTATGTGTGTAGTAGTTTGTCATTCAGTGTAATTAAGCTTTAGAATTAACATGGTTTTGTTATGTTAAAGTACGACAACAACTAATTGGGACTTTTCCCCTTTTCGAGGGGTAAATAAAAAGGTAGGCCTAAAAATACAATATGAACAAATATGCTATAGGATGGCTGCCCGGTCGTTCATTTTGCGCTCTGGACTGTCGTTTTCTCAATGGTCCCGGGTTCTAACCCTGCCCTCTCCCATCCCCCGTCGTCCTGCGGGAGGTTTGGACTAGGAAGAAAATTATCTTCAACCCTGAAGGAACATCCGAAACATGTCAAACAAAACAAACCTTTTCAAAATGTATGCCATCCAACTAGGAACTATACCAACTAGGAACTATACCAACTAGGAACTATACCAACTAGGAACTATACCAACTAGGAACTATACCAACTTAGATATTATCTATAGATCAATCTTTGACCAAACTTTTTTTCTTTGCCACTCTTTCTCCGCAGATAGAAGTACACAAGAAGGTCAAGGTAGCCTGGTGACCTCTGACATCGCCAACCTCATTATAAATAAGATAATGTCTTCCATTGCATATAGAATTGAGATCGGAGACATCCCCCCACTCCGTGTGAACGATCTCGTTAGGAGTCAGGAGGCGGAGGAGCCTTCAAAGAGCCTCTCCCACAACCAAGGGCACACGTTTGGAAACTCCAGCGACAATAAGCCTCTAGATCGCAGCGGAAACAATCAACTCGTTGATCCAGCTCTAAGACTACAGCAGGACATACATCGCAGTCTCTTGAACTGTCTAATCACGGTGCTATGTGCCATAGAGAAAGGCCTGAAGGATCAGATCGAGGCAGCAATCCTGGCAAATGAAAACTACGAAGCCAAGATCCAAGCTCGAGTTTTTATAGACGTGGCAAAAAAAAAGGTCAACTTCGCCCTGGAATCAAAACCTTCGACTCAGCAGGCAGTCGTCATGGAAACTAAAACATCCTTGACCTTGCCAGGCGACGAAGCGAGTAAGGAAGTTGTAGGTGCATCATTAAGTGGGTCTATCTGCACGACCAACTACGGCCCACACAGGACAGACTTCACCAACTTCGTAACAAATTTGTTCAAGAGCCTCGTGGATCAGTCAATAAAAGAAGAAGAAGAATTAATAATTAAGGCTGAACTTATACAAGAACTAATATGCGCTTGTAACTCTGTAAGTAGCCAGTATCTTTCAGCCAGTTTAACGGGCAGAGACAGTAAGAGAAATTCCATGTATATTATTATTTTGGAGATGATGCTGCACGAATTGTTCACAAGGCAGAAACAGTGCAAGAAATTCTACAAAGAAAGCATCTTACAAAAAACAGCCATGCCTTATCTTTCTATCCAGACATCGAGCAAGCCTGACCCACTGGGGCCTCATTACGCTGAGGTGCTGGACAGGGAACGAAGGCTGTCCAATTTCATCCACTCCGAGACCAACGCTGTGGCCAGGAAGTTCCAGAGTCGGCAGACTTCCGTGGCGGGCTCAGCGACTAGGTGCGACAACTCTGTCTTTGAGAAATCTAGCTCAAGTCTCCATCACGATAAACTCAAGGCTGATCACATTCGGGGGCACGAGCTGGATGTCATGACGTCAAAGAGGATCGCCCACAGAGTTTCCGAGTGGAGAAGAAATATCATGGCCACTTCGGCCGCTAACAATGCAGAGAGCACGCAAAGCAGCTCTTCTTTGTGGAGGAAGAATTTTGTACGTCACGTGATCGAGTCCAAAGAAGGAAAAACAACCGCGTTGTCTCCCCCTAAATCAAAAGACAAGAGTAATGAATTGCCCAAGAGAACATTGACTGAAAATGTTGCCATCATGGACAGTAATGCCAACAAATCAGAGCAGCAAGCCAGTAAACCTAAACAAAGCGCAAAAAGCTGCCAAATTAACAGCAAGCTTAAAAAAGCTCCAAATAGCCAAATCCACAACAAAACCAAACTACAAACGCCTAAAACTCTGGCTAACAAACCAAAACAACAGCCCATGAAGCATGAGGTAAAAGCTAAACCTAAACCATTCGTTAGGAAAGAGATGACCAATAAAGTTCCAGTCCGCCCTAAAGTTGTGTCTAGTCAAATAAACAGTGCGCCCAGGAGGCTACCGAGAAAGAGAACGGATCCATTCAAAGATGGCTCCTGGAAGAAAGCGCATGCGCAGCGAGAGGAAAGGAGTATTGAGGTTATTTACCATGTCAGCAGTAAGGTAAATGTGAAGCCATTGGATGATACCGAACGGAAACAAAACAAAGACAAGGATGTTATCGCGTTATCTATTGGTCAAAGGGAGAAGGGAGCAGCTGATACCGAAGCAGAGAAAGACGCGGCAAGACAACAAAGCCTTGTCCAGCACACCTTGCTGACACTTCTGGATGGTCCACTTCCACTCACGGTCAAGGTCGTCAGAGACCTGTTCTGCCATACTGACCTTACAACTGACCAACTAGCAGACTTATTATCAGTGATAGAGGAGGCGATTGAAGCCCCTGACCTTGAGTTCAAGAAAGGTTTACTGCAGGGCGAGGTTCAGAGGTTAGGAATCTCTGAAAGGCTGACAAGTGCAGTTGGAGAATTGATTACGAGTTTAGGTGATGTATATCTTGAGTTTGTTGACATAGTTATACATCTCAGATGAGTTGATAAATAATGATACATGTCAGATGCGTTGATAAATAATGATACATCTCAGATGCGTTGATAAATAATGATACATCTCAGATGCGTTGATAAATAATGATACATCTCAGATGCGTTGATAAATAGTGTTACATCTCAGATAAAGATAAGTTGATAAATAGTGATACATCTCAGATGAAGATGAGTTGATTAATAGTGATACATCTCAGAAGAGCTGATAAAAAGTGATACATCTCAAATGCGTTGATAAATAATGATAAATCTCAGATGAGTTGATAAATAGTGTTACATCTCAGAAGAAGATGAGTTGATAAATAGTGATACATCTCAGATGCTTTGATAAATAGTGATACATCTCAGAAGAGCTGATAAAAAGTGATACATCTCAGATGCTTTGATAAATAGTGATACATCTCAGAAGAGCTGATAAAAAGTGAAAAAAAAAAGTAAAAAAAAAAAAAAATAAAGAGAGGAATCTTTGAAGCTATTTTGAAATTAATAGTTAAAATCACTGTTAACCGCGGGACATATAAACAGATGACTTTGACATTATTTGTCATAGATTGCAAGTATCTTACTATCTGTGTGTCACTTATTGTCACTGATTCTAAATTCACTTTATAATTTACAAAAATGTTTAAAATGATTTTAGTTTTCGCACCTAGACCATAGGGTTATAGTTTGTTCATAGACATTAATAAATATAGACTGGAAAAAGGAAGTAACTTGAAAACATGTATATCTATTCAATTCGGATTTCCAACTTTAAAAATTGCATGATCTTTAGTCTTAGAGATTAAACAAAATGTATAGACATACAATAAAGTACACACAATTGCAGTTCACAAATTTTCACTTCATAAAACTCTCTTATTGACCAGTCTATATTTATTTATGAATTTGTTTTTTTTAAATACGTTATAGAGTGCACTATTCATGATATAGAATGCTCGGTGCGCTATGCTGCAATTGCTCTAATGGACACATATGTGTGTGTGTGTGTGGGGGGGGTATTTGGGAGAAAATTTAAGGGCTGCTCAGCAAGGTCCTCGAACCCCCATGAAAGGTAGTCAAACGGTTTATGTTGCTCAGTCCCGCCTCGTCTCGTACAATAATTGCTACAACATACTCTTCTGCAAGACTTTCAATATTCTTTCTAGAGTTATCTCTCTTGGATCAATAGCTAATCTTTAGTCTTATAAGTGGAGAAGTAGTTTTTTGTTTTCTTTCAAGGTTTAATTTCCAAACCTTTGTCTTCGTCTTGGACTTGGTGTGCATGTCTGTGAATATTTTGAAGTGAAATCTCTTTATCTGTTTTTGTTCGTATCTTACTAGAAACCAATAAGCTGACAGATGAGGATCTAATCAAGATAATAGCCAGTGGTCACACTATAGAAGCAAAGTCAGATTGCTTTAGAACTGAGGTGAGAATCCACAACAATCATACACACTACATGAAAGACTGTTACAATAGATTTAGTGGTGAAGACGTCTTAGTGCCATCTTAGGTCTCAATATATCATTGTCTGCCAGAGTTCCTTGTCTAGATGATCTAAGAGAATTCCTCTTGACGAAATAAAATAATTTAATCAAATAGCAGAAACCACAAGTTGAACACACATAAGTTAGTTTTAACACCAGAGTTACAAACGTTGATTTATTATGCATTATGAAAGTTATAGACTGACCCTGCTTATTGTCTTCCGTCTCTAAAAATAGCTTCTCCAGTCAAGAACCAGAATCTTGTACTGAGAAGATCCCTGCCTATTTTTGACTCCCTTGGTTATTTATTGTTTATATAATAAATATATTGACTCCTACACCAAGTAGAATACACATTCATTTAGGTTACAAAAAAATATCCTAATTGACGCAAGGTGTACACATCAAGTACCACAAAATATAAATCGTGGTTCAACATTGAAAACTACCGGTAAGAATTTTTTTACAATTTTGGCAGGAACTAGAGATTTGTTCTTTAGAGACGTCTGCCAGTCGAGAATAGATTATAGAATTAATTTAAAACTAGTGCTGTGTTCTTTAATGAAGACACAACTCTACACATTAGAGATTACATTAGTCTAGAAATATATCACAGCCGCTTCTACACAGCTGTGGCATTTTTGTATGTCTCGGGAGACGATCTTTTCACCTTGCAAGCTCTTGTGTGGCTAAAGAGGCCAATCCTTGATACACAGCTGCGATCGCAGGTTGGGCATAAGTAATCACCAGGCGCCGTTACGTTTTCACCCTTCTTTCTGCTTCTGTTGAGTAAGGCATCTGCAATCCGACCCCTCCTTTATGCTCTCTCTCCGTGTGGATCTATCCAGTGCCACCTCTTCCCAGCTGCTAGTGTCGATTTCGAAGAGCTTCATGTCGCGTTTGCATACATCCGTATAATGTAAAAGTGGGCCAGAGATGGAGTGACCCCTCCATTGCTGGGGGGAAAGCCTGGGCGGTAAATTTGCGAATGCTGGGCTGCCCACACGTCAGCACACGCCTCTCTTCCATACTGACCGGGTCCAAAGGGATGGCAAGCCATCACAATTTGGAGACAGGTGGCTGCAGGAGTTTGCCAGAGAGCAGTAGTCTTACTACTGTCCCCCCCCCCGGCCTACGGGGCTCCAGGACCAGATTTTCTGTTAGGGTTTACTCCCTTAGCCTTAGACTTTACAGGGACACACTTCTATACAGTGGATATACACACTAATATCAAGGGAGATAATCGTTTGCAACATCGCCTCGATTTACAGAAGGCGCTGTTGCTTCCCTTCTATGGTCAAAGTGTTTTCAATATGTATTTATATAGTTCAATTTTAGTCTAAAATCTTTGATTAAAATATCAAGGAATGTGTTACGAAGACATTTGTAGGCCTATTTATTCCCGGAGCACGTTATCTTGCCTCAACGTGGCGCTCTCGTGGAAACGGCTCACTAGAGGAAGTGGCTAGGCGAAAGGGTAACAAATATGACTCCCGTGGGGGTGCCCATGGGCGGACGAGAGTCTGCCCCTTCACGGTGCGGAGTTGTAAGAAAGCTCCCACAAACTGTCACAAATCCATGCGCTGTTCCTCAAGGGACCGTCTCATCAATGGCGGATCCTGCACAGCTAGCTTGGTACAATGAAGGTATATGGTGGAGGCCCCCGGTACGACCCAGTGGTATTGGAAACAGCAATGCCCTATAGACATTGACTCGGGTCGCTCCCAGACAGGCCTGTGGTCCGCAGGTTTTTATTTTTTTTACTGTTTGGTCTTTTGTTCTCGGATGGAAGTCAGACAGGTTTTTTTTTCAAACTTAGTGCTCGAAGAGCCTTCGGCTCAGCACTTAAGACTATCCAGCGGCCTATTTATTCTGTTTGTTTGTGTGACATTTCCTGGCCACTTTTTATTTGTGTCAAAAAAACAAAAAAAAAAACAAACAATTTTTGTATACGAAATTATTTGTCAATAACTTGAGTAGTCATTGCGGGACTCACATCAAGGTTTTACTTTTGCACATTCCACAGCTGATTGCGTCATTGAATCAAATTCTAAACCGAGTTCGAGAGACCCACAATCCTCTGCCACAAATAATTACTGACAGATGGCAAGACATATTGGAAGCCGTACAAGTAATTAGACGTCATGTTATCCGTACTTAAACTTTACATATATATTTCGTCCATCCTGGTTCGATTAGGACCACTTTGTCTTCCAGGGGGATGAGGGCTTTGGGGGGGGGGGAGGTGACAGGTGACTTAGGGTTAGGGGTTAGTCACACGTCGACCTCACTCTCACGCCCTATAGCCCATCCTTTTCCGGAAGCAAGATTTGGTCACGACGTCCGGGGACAAGTTTGGGTGCAGTGGATGACCAGAGACTTTCTGTGTGTCTTGTCCTGCTCTTGATTGCTCCACAGAACTGTGCTGGTAGTTGCCTTTCTGTCCGATTTGTCTAGTTTTGTGACGTTGCGCACAGGCCGCCAAGTCCAGACTTCACATGCTAGAATATTGACTTTGCATACCAGTCTATTGGTAGTCAATCTGCAGTTTATGGCGTTGTTTACTATATGGGAAGCACAGCCAATGCATAATGGTTTTGTGTTAGCACCGTCTCAATCTTGCGTTATCAATCATAACATCATCTTTCCTTTGCATTCCTCAAGGAACATAGGGCCTCAGTAAAAACACGCCTCTCTCCACGGTTTCTTGGTAGTTTTTTTAAAGGCCTCTCGGCTCTTTCCTGTCTTCTCAGCTTCATCTAGTAAATTGCTTCGCTATATATATATATATATATATATATATATATATATATATATATATATATATATATATATATATATATATATATATATATATATATATATATATTGGTCTTACCCTACGTCTTGTGTCCTGGGGGGGTTCCACTTTAAGGCCTGTCTAACTCTTTTGTTAGTATCTTTTCGTTTTACGTTATCATATTGTGTTGTTGTTTTTTAGCTGCCCCCGTAAGGGGAAAAAGCCGCTATTAGGTTTGTGCAAAATGTCCGTCTGTCCGTCTGTCACACTCAGGGCGCCGAAACTAGAAGAGATACGAAAAATATTTTTTCACCATTAAATGCGGCTTGAAAAGTTTAGGTGCAACGGCTACTTTTAGTTTTCTAAAAGCAAACCGTTTAATATATAAAAATTATTATGCAAGCGATTTTTTAATAATAAAACACCAATTGTGAAGCAATTACGTAAATCTAAGGGAGGAAATGTTACTATATGAAATGCTCTTGGCATGTAGATATCACGCACATTTTTTAAAATGAATTTATGTCTGTCTGTCCGTCTGTCACACTCAGAGCGCCAAAACTAGAAGAGATACGAAAAATATTTTTTCACCATTAAATGCGGCTTGAAAAGTTTAGGTGCAATGGCTACTTTTAGTTTTCTAAACGCAAACCATTTAATTTATAAAATTAATTATTCAAGCGATTTTTTAATAACAAAACATCAATTCTAAAACAATTACGTAAATGTAAGGGAGGAAATGTTACTATAAGAAACGCTCTAGACATGTAGATGTCACGCACATTTTTTAAAATGAACTTTTAGCAGCGGCTTTCGTGTACTAGCGTAAAGATCGGAAATGACATGATTCTAAACTAATTTCTTAAATTTTTAAAAAAATCAGATTTTTAAAAATAAAATTGTATAATGCCCCCATTAAAATGAAACTAACATATTTTTGTGCGTTTTGTCTGTTGGTTGGTCTGTCCGTCACGGTTCGAAAAAAACACTAAAGGCTTTTGAAAATATGATTTAACCTTTACTGTTCTTTCAGAAATATTGCGATAGTTTAAGGATGGGAGCATACAGGAATTGAGCCAGGGACTTCGAAGGAACATTCGAAAAATCTTGCGAATAGGCGGATCTGACAGGGATCCGACTCCGACGGGGGCCGCCTCTGAGTTTGTGTATCACACAAACTCTCTTTGTAATCTTGTTTTTTAAGTGTTTGCTTTTTTTTTTTTCAATTCTCTTCTCCCAGCGTCAGTCCTCGAAAACTTTTTCGCATTAAGGCGTCCTAAAAACCTAAGACTTTCTCTGTTAGTCCATGTTTTTGTAAACCATTTACAATAAAACAACAGTTTCAGCAGTTTCACTTGGAAGTAATTTTATTTTCAATAGTTTTACTCGCACACCCTATAGAGTCACATAGTATCATATCAGCAGGAGAAACAACTTGACCACCCGATAGTGGCACATAGTATCCTATCAACAGGGGAAACAACTCGACGTCTTTGTAGCTCAAGGCCACCGTGAACACTGTTATAAACTGACCATCACTAAATTAACAGCCTGACATTGCTCAGTATAAAAAGGGACCAAGATATTTGTAACGATTGCTCTTTATTGGGTTCTACCACACTTGAATTTCGGGTCATACATTTTTATAGCTATTTCGACTTTTGTAGTTTTTTTTTGTATTTAGAAGGAGAGTTCCGTGGGCATAGAGTTCCCCTTTCAGACCTTGCGATCTTTGGGACAGATGATGTAATGGTCATCTGTTTCTGTGGCCCACGGTGAACGAGGGTGACCTTTTGATTTAGGCGGGCTAAATAAACGTAATCTATCTTTTTTCTTTTTCTGACACTTGGTTTACTTTTGTTCCGTTAAATCAGGAAGCAGACGACGAAAACGGAAGTCAAACTTTTGAAGATGATTTCGAGGATGACGAAGAAGAAAGCTATGGCAGCGATTATTCCCGAGAATCAAAGGTTGAAGTTGAAGGTCTTGGAGATGATGACGCACACAGTGACAGAGAAAGTGGAGAAACACGTCATCGCTCGTCATCCACCAGTTCGTCTGCCACATCTAGAAGGTCGTCAAGGTCTTCGAGAAGTCGCGGTAGTGTTTCCAAAAGAAACGCCACTGGATCACGGAAGTCTACGCCGCCCAAGTCAAGAAGTGCATCCTGCAGCAAGTCACCAGATAGTCTGAGATCAAGATCTAGGGTCAGCTCACGAAGTCGATCTTACAGTCGCTCGCCAGATAGATGCAGTGATACATCAGGAGTGTCTAAACTCTCTAAGGTATAATATTGTATCATTCAAGGCCTCTAAGGAATAACATTGTATATTTCACAGCTCTCCTTATTTATATTTCTAATTATAACCTGATAGCAACTACCTTAAGTCTCGATGTCTAGGTGTCCCTGGGTTCAGCTAAAAATTACAAAACACTACACAATTCGATAGAGACGAACACATAAACTTTATTGAGGTTCAAAGCATCTATCACAACTGGCCTCTCTCTGACAACTAACACATTTCCGGTCATTCGCGCATATGTAAAAATAGATTATACATTCATACACACATTCATCCGTGACAGTATCATTCATGGTCTCTAAGGTATAACATTGTATCATTTAAAGCCTCTAAGGAATAACATTGTATCATTCAAGGTCTCTAAGGTATAACATTGTATCATTTAAAGCCTCTAAGGAATAACATTGTATCATTTAAAGCCTCTAGGGAATAACATTGTATCATTTAAAGCCTCTAGGGAATAACATTGTATCATTTAATGCCTCTAGGGTATAACATTGTATCATTCAAGGTCTCTAAGGTATAACATTGTATCATTTAAAGCCTCTAGAGTATAACATTGTATCATTCAAAGCCTCTAGGGTATAACATTGTATAATTCAAGGCCTCTAATGTATAACATTGTATCATTCAAGGCCTTAAAGGTATAACATTGTATTATTCAAAGCCTCTAAGGAATAACATTGTATCATTCGAGTACTGTGAGGTATAACAATCATCATCATCATCAAACTCCATTTGAGTGAGGGCTTGAGAGGCTTAAATCCTCTCTTGCAAAAGCCCTGGACAGAAACCCTGCTGTCTTGCGTAGTGCGTAGGCGTCACCATACAGGTCGAGAAATTTTGGTTTCCCAGACCTGTCGAGACGGAGATCAGCAAGTCTGGGGCAGTCGAACAGAATATGAGACACGGTTTCCTCTTCTTCCCCGCAGCGGGGGCACCGTGAGTCAAAATTTGGCCATAACCGTGAAAAGTATGAGCCAACAGGACAGTGGCCTGTCCTGCACTGTGCTATAACAGCTTGCTCAGGCCTGGACAGCCTCCACCACGGGGAAGTGCGGTCAGGGCGTCTCATGCGCTCCCAGACTCCACGGGCTTTTTGGGACTTGTCCCAGCACTCAAACCACTTTTCCATTTCAGTTTTTTGAATTGTAGCCAGGGCATGGTGAAAACTTACAGCCTGTTCAGTTGGTGGAATTTGTCCTCCCTGGTGGGCCAAGGAGTCTGCAATAGTGTTACCAGTCACACCTATGTGACTCGGTACCCACTGCATTATCACAGGAATGCCATAGCGCTGCTTCATGTTGTGTGAGGCCATGATGACAGTGTCGATATTGGGGGGCCATGGTCCAGGGCTTTGCAAAGCCTGTAGTACAGGTTTTGAGTCAGTGACCACAACAATCCGTGTTGCCCTCAAATGTCCCTCGCCGAGATGTGAATCGATGACCTTTAGGGCTTCACAGACTGCCATGGTCTCCGCATCAAAACTGCAAACACTACCACATGGTCCAAAGATTTTAACTGAGTGGGAGCCAGGAAAGTCGATGTAGGCTCCATAGCCTGCTCTTTCGGAGTCCAACAATGCCGACCCATCAGTGTATGCAAAAATAGCACAGGGTTTGAAAGCATTAATGGTCTCCAGTGCTATTATTTGGAGGTCGTTAGATGAACGATTTTGCTTGGTGGCGTTAGGATCTGCTAGTCTCAGTCGTACGTCTGGGGTCGTTGGGCGACACCAGGGGGGAAGGGGGTGAAAACGTTGGATGTTTTGTCGGTTGGTGGAGAGGCCAGCTTTATCAGATAGTCTAGTGGCATGGTGCATAAAAGACTGCATCTTGATACGTCTTCTGCATCTCCAACCATCCACTAGTTTTCTAGCTGGGAGGTTTTCGTCCAGCCTTTTATATCGCTCAAAGCAGGTCAGTACTGACCTTTCCCGCCTAAGGTTTAGTGGACCAACATTAGCCATTATTTCAGCCGCATTTACTGGACTTGTCCTAAAGGCACCACAGACAAATCTTAGTGCTTGGGACTGTATTTTATCAAGCTGTTCAAGAGCAGTCCTAGAGCCATAAATTTGCACAGGTAGGCTGTAGTCTATCTGTGATCGGACTGCTCCTAAATACAGGGATCGGAGCATGTCTGCTCGGGCTCCCCACTTCGTGGATGCCAGCTTCCGCACAATGCAAAGTTTCCCTGAGGCCTTTCTTGCAACATCCTGAATGTGCTCACACATTTTTAGTTTGCGATCTAAAGTTACACCAAGGTACTTGGGTAGCTTTTCCATGCTGAGAGCCACTCCGTTAAGGGAGAGCCGGAAAGGTTGTTCGAGAATGCCAGTCCCGAGCGTGAACAGGGAATAGACTGTCTTGGAGGTGTTTATTTCTAGCCTCCATTTTTGTGTGTATGAGCAGAGCGTATGGAGATCTTCTTGCAACACTTTTTGTATAGAGGCTGCGCTCCTTCCGGATTTCCAAAGGACAATATCATCAGCATATAGCAGCTTTTGACATTTTAGCTGAGCCGGTAGGTCATTTATGAAGGCCGTGAAAAGGATGCATGACAGGACGGAGCCCTGGGGGAGGCCGTGCTCGAGGGTCATTTCCCCTGAGACTTCTCCGTACATCCTTGTTCTTATTGTACGCTCTTGTAGGAAGTCTCTAATCCAGTTATATATCCGTCCCCGCACCCCCACGGCTCTTATCTTATGAAGCAAACCAGGCCGCCATACTTTATCATATGCCTGTTTTAAGTCAATGAAGACTGCGTATGTGCTTTCGGTCCTTTGGAATCCATCTGCTACGCTCTGCACAAAGATGTTGACTTGGTCTATTGCGGACATTCCAGCCCTAAAACCAGCCTGTTCTGGAGCTATAAGACGGGCACTCTCAAGGTACCAAACCAGGCGCTCATTTACCATTTTTTCAGCCATCTTTCCCACGCAAGATGTGAGTGAGATGGGCCTGTAGCCCTCAGCAGTGGAAGCATCTTTTCCCTTTTTTGGTATAGGAATAATGGTGGCACGTTTCCAGGCCCTGGGCAGATGACCATCAGCCCAGGTTCTATTAACAAATGCCAAGAGCACGGCCCTTCCTTTCCCCCCTACATGTTTGAGCATTTCAGGGGTGATGCCATCCGGCCCGGGAGACTTTTTGAGCTGGCATTTCCTTATGGCAGCATTAAGCTCGCCTATCGAGAAGGGGGAGTTCATCGTTCCCTCAGCACTTTCGGTCTGTGGTTCCTTTCGGTCTTTTTTTTCATCAGCTTTGCGAGCTTTATCAATGGCTTTGGACATTGGGGACTTCTTGGCAGCCTTGTTGATCTTAGCAAAATATTTGTTCAACAAAGTGGCAATTTTCTTCTTTGATGAGATGGTTACCCCACTGGGGGAGGATAATGGGGTTGCTGTTTTGATACGCCCAGCATTTTCGAGATTTCTAAGAAGACTCCAGGCCTTAGAGCTGTCCCTTAGGTCTAACTTTGCACAGGTGTTGGTCCAACGTTCTCGTTTTTCCCTGTTAACAGACGTTTTGACTAGCAGACTGAGTCTGTTATATTTCTGCCTGAGTGTTGGATTGTTTGGGTTCTTTTGGACCTTTTGGTGTGCCCTTTTCCGGGCTGTAACAAGTTTGTTGATTTCAGCTGTCCAAAAGTTCTTAAATTTTTTACAAGGGTAAGTTCGAGGAATAAACTTTTTAGCCATTCCTAGGATAGCTGTTGTTATCTGACGGTATACGAGGTCGATAGAGCTAGACTCTACATGGATTTTTTCAAGGGCATTGTCGACAGCTTTCTCATATCCTTGCCAATTAGCTTTAGTATAGCACCACTTTCGTGGCTCTTTGGTGGTCTTGGTGTTGGTTTTAGAAAGAGTGGCAGTCAGTAATATTGGAAGGTGGTCACTACCAATATCGCCTAGTACTTGATAAGTTATGACAGATTCCAAGTTAGCAGAGACTAAAGAAAGGTCTGGTCGTGATAATGAACCATTGCTAGCATGCAGAAGAGTGGGAGGAGAGTGTTTGTTTTGCAAAAGAAAAAGGTTAGTAGAGTTGCACAGGTCATGAACCTTTTTACCAGACAAATCAGTGTCATCATAGCCCCAGGAAGGTGAATGGGCATTTAGATCTCCAGCTATGATAGTGTCTACAGTTATTGTCTCTCTGACATCTAAAGCCAGTTCTTGTTTTGGTGGGTTGTAAACATTGATGCATTTGAAGCGTCTGTTATTTTTCCAAATTTCTAACACCAAAGTGTCTGTCCTCCCCTGACTCAAGTCTGTGGGCACTTTCTTGGCGACCAGAGCATTAGCCACCAATGTAACCAGGCCTCGGCAATCCCCACAGGAGCAGCGGAAGACAGAGTATCCAGGTATTGAGACATTTCTTTTTTCACCGATAAGACATTCCTGTAGTAAGGCAACATCCACACACTCTTTGTGGAGCAAGTTAGTTATTTCAAATGTCTTTGGAATAAGTCCTCGGACATTACATTGAAGGATTTTGAAAGTTTTAGTATCAGGTTTGGAAAATTGAGGATCGTGTTGCTTTATCTTTCCAACTAAATTTGCCTGGGGGACACTTACTTTCCCAGTATTAGGTGTTGGTGTTGGGTTAATTATTTCCAAGACTTGTGTTTTTTTTGTTGTTGTGTTCGTTTGGGGGAAATAGGATGTTATCAGGGTTTGTGTGTTGGGAAGAACGGTAGCTCTTTTTCCACAACGTGGCCCGTTCTCCCTTTGTACCAACGTTGCGAGGCGATTAGTAGCACATTTTTCGATGCCAGGCCTAATGCCCTTTACCTGGCTAGCGGAGCCTGTTAGGGTCTGCTCAGACCCGCTTTTCTTTGTGTGTATTCTCGACATATAGGTATGGGTTCCTCCAGGGGGAGGAGATTTGGGTTGCTCCTTAGAGCGAGCAGTGAAACAGTCCAGACATTGACAATGGACTGTAAAATGGTCGAAAGACCAATTCAGCCACTCACTCGTAAGAGCAGGGTTTAAATCCACGAAAGTGGAGTGGGGCAGGAGACCTTTTTTAAATAGCCACCAGTTTAGAGCCCGCAAATTTAAATGGCTTGACCCTTCACTAGTCTCCAGGGCAGCGGCTGATCAGTTCAGCATAAGCTATAGCCCCGACAGACACAACCCCTCTACACCAGACGAGCGTGCAGGGGCTATGCCAATCAGAGCTTAGCATTTTCCCCAAACTTTACCAGCAGAACTCTGCACCAGGAGAGCGTGAGAACCTGCTAAGAAAGTTGGGGCTCCCGCAACGTTGGCCCTTTTCGGAACACCCCAAGAGCAGGGGGGTGAACTTACTCTGGTTACCAGAGGACACCACGAGGAGGTCGGCGGGCACTGTCCCCCAGGTATAACAATATATCATTGAATACCTTTGAGGCATAACACTGTATCATTCAAGTCCTCTGTAACAAAGCATCCCTCAGGGCCTCTAAGGCTTAACAGTTTATCAATCAAGGCCTCTGGGCAATGCCAATGTTGTAGAGCTTTACTATTTGTAAAAGTTATCTGAATGTCGACTGTCAATAGCTAAATTGTTTACAGTGACTGTCTAGATTTGATTCAACAATGGACCTCATTCCCCAAATGTTAATAAACACATTTAGCCACGTCATAATATTGATAAAATAGTGACAATTACGTATCACGTGACAGCCTTACGTATTGTGTACTTTGTATAGAACATATACAGAAAATGTTTGTTTACGTTTGGTGAATGAGGTCCATTAGGACCTTTGTCGTTGAGGTGCATGTGTTTTATAGCAATCTCTACCAGACCTATTTCTGTTGTATCAATTTTTATGGTGCATGCATTTTCTACTTCCTGATTTGGGTTATTCCTGTATTGGTATTAATGGAGTAAACTAAGGCCCACAAAAGTTAGGAGAGTGTCGTTTTAAATAAATGGAGTTTTTTTTTTTCTCTGTTTGTACTTTGAAAACTCCCTGCAAAAAAGTCATTGGGACAATTTAATTTTTAAGAAATTAGTTTTTGAGTTCCAGTGTTAACGTTTTGTTAAAAGCATTTGATGTGCTATGTGGCGATGTGGCTGAGTGGTTAAACTCTTGACCTCCAACCCGAGGAGTTATCGGTTTCGAATCTTTGTGAAGATTTTGAATTTCAGGATTTTTAAGAATTCAGATGTGTCCATCCCACTTTGATGAGTACCTGACGTTAGTTGGAATAAGTTAAGGTAGTTGGTCGTTGTGCTGGCCACTCTATACCCACATCAAATGTCGGCCTACAAAATTTACAAAATCATAAGCTGCCAAGTAGATATTTTTAATGGGTTAATAAATGACTTCAAAGCATAATTCTGTAATTCCGATGTTATTTTTTTTACAGAACTCATTTCCCTGCGTCCGAGAATCTCGACAAATGTCAAGACCAGAGTCCTCATTGTCCAGATCAAGATCTGTCTCTGGCGAGTCCTCGAAAAGTTGTCCACGGTCAAGGTCAGTTTCTTCTGGCTCGAGGCCAGACACAAACTTGCAGACGACACAAGACGAGAACGTGGACACGCCCGACGACGCAGACGTCACACCAACAAGAGAGGTCCAAGTTCAAGGCGGCGGGTCTGGACCGGAAGTGAACCGTTACAACACTACGTTTAGCTTCGATAAACCCCCCCCCCCCCCCCCCCCCCCCCCCCCCCCCCCCCCCCCCCCCCCCCCCCCCCCCCCCCCCCCCTCCCAAGCTAAAGGAGGGTGTGAACATTTAGGTATGCATATCTTCTTCAGATATTCGCTAACTAGTCTAGGACAGGCCTACACTAAACCCAAGCATGAATGGAATAAAGAGCAGGGAATATTCATTCTTAATAACATCGTCACCTGCCACAAACAGTGATGGTAATATAAGTTGTGAACTTAACTCTCTCTCTCTTTCTCGCTCTCTCGCTCGCTCTCTGACTCTCGCTCTATTGTTAGGCCTATATGTTGATATAAGAGAACACATTTTTTATGCTCACCCTTCCAACAAAAATAATAAAAAAAAATTGTGTGGCGATTTAGAAATAAAATCTAATTAGAACCAAGTCCGGCCTTAGGCATAAGCAAACTAGGCAGCCACATAGGGCCTTCGATTGGTGTGAACTCAAAAATATTATTTATTTTTTTAGAAAAAATTGCGAAACAACATGCATCAAATATGAAACAGAACAGAATCCTATGGCTCTCTCGTATCTCGTGTCTGCTAGCCTATCTCTAAGTCGCTACTATGATTCAAATATTATTCTTTAATTTGTAGATCTATTTGTTAGACTGCATCTTCCTATCTTACGAAATACGGACGTTACTTCAAACAAGAAGGTGATTACGTCCAACGCGTGTCTTTAGGTCAATCTTGTCAAGGCTGTTCATCAATGACTTAAATTCTGCCAAGTCATTAGTTTTCCTGGCTGGCTCAGGCAACCCATTCCATGCTCTAATAACACTAGGGGAGAAGGAGCATTTGAACACATGTGCCCTAGCATATGGAACGAGGAATGTGCCTTTATCTTTGTGTCTTTCTGACTATTTTATTACGTTTGAATTTGAAGATTATGGTTCAGTGTTTTATGTATAATTGCTACTTTACTTTTAAGTCTTCTACCCTGAAAGCTTACTAAATTGAGTGATTTTATTAAAGGTGTTACTCTAGTCAAACGTGAATATTCGTTTGTTATGAATCTCACTGCTCTGTTTTGTGTTTGCTCCAGTTTCTTAATGTTGCCTTGAGATGTCATTGTTAGAAGACCATTGTTTCTTTCTTTTGGTGAAGTGTTGAAATGTTATTCTCATATATGTGAGCGTTAATCGTCTATGAATTTAACTTATTTCTTGATTTAGATTTAGATACAGGACGGTTTATAATTCTTTGCATATTTTTCTGTCTTGTTTTTTTTTTTATTTCATTGTCACGTTATTCACTTTGCCTAGAGCCTCCCTATACCTGTACTTTCATTAGACAATACCCAAACAAAAAACCTAAAATATTATATTCCTTAGGAAGATACAATCAAAATCAACTGTTAATTTGTTTATCGAAACCAGCCGTTCTAATCAATTTGCTATGTTTATTTTTTTTAAATCACATTTTTAATGACTTCTCTCTCAGTGGACAGACAATTGGCAGAGATCTGTGAACTGCCCGTACCTCACGTGCTCTCGGACTCTACTGTTGTCCTGACCTCTGTGGACATGGGGCCTGACGCGCTGGCCTGGCTGGAGTCGGACCAGGGAGTTCCATACAGGGTCAACAACTTGCAAGAGTTGATGGGCGCCGAAGTGAGTGAAGACTACTACGCCCTGGACTACAGCTCCCCAGAGGAAGAGGAGACGGGCGACAGTGACGGTCAGTTCAGGGAGGAGGCCGCAGTTGAGGAGAGCTACAGTGATGATCAGATGGAGTAGAGCTAGATCCAGCATCTATCCTGTTTGAGAATGGGTCATTCAATGTTGCTTTATTTGTGTGTGACGTTTTTTAAACAGTTTAAGAATGGGTCAATAAATGATGCTTTAGATCAGAGTTTCCTAAACTGTGTTCCGCGAAGCCTAGTGTTCCGCGAAGCCTAGTGTTCCGCGAAGCCTGAATATTTGTTACGTGAATTACTGGAATAATTAACTAGTTGGCCTCCAACATGAATTAATCTCTCTAAACAAATAAGCAAAGTGTTGCGTTAAATAACCAGAATGTGCGAAGTGGTTCATTAAGGGAAAAGTTTGAGAAGCACTGCTTCGGATGTTTGATAGCTTATACAGTTTGAGAATTGTGTAGTAATTATAGATTTGTTAGTCGGTAAGTATTTTACTTACTCAAGCTGGGCTTGATGTTCTAGATATTTGTAATATCTTTAAGCAGTTCAAGAATTGGGCAGTTTTTGTATTGAAATGTTCGAGAACTGGGCAGTAATTCCTTATACAGTTTGGGAATCGTGTATTAATTATTGATGTGTTAGTCCTTATGTGTATTTTATACCTTTAGAGAATTAGCCAGTAAATGTTGTTCTGGATAGTTGTAATGTTTTTAAGCAGTTCAAGAACTGGGCAGATTTGTTTTGTTTTTAAATTTGAGAACTGGGCAGTAATTTTTGGCTGCCTATCCCGTAGTCTGTTGAACCGTAATGGCACCAAACATGATCTCTCGACCATCCTTCTCCGTTCCTCTGTCTTTTAAATTGAATCTTCACAAAAAGTTAGTGACTTCACGGTACAAAGACTCGTAGTAATGGAAGACCTTAGTTTGAACATGTCTTTCCCCTTTAGAGTCAGAGGCGGAGATTGTTTGTTGGTTGTCCTTTTTTTACATTGTCCACTTTTGTATGAATAACAAAGTTTTGTATGCATGGTATAGTGAACAGATTGTACACATGATATAGTGAACAGAGAGTTGTACACAGATATATTAGCAGATATATTAGCAGATATATATGTTCTGTTTGGTCTTTGTAAATATTTACAGTTTGTTTACTAGTATAATATAAGCGGTATAATAATATAAGGAAACTTAAGTTCCACATCTATATACACATGTTCTTATTGTTTACCGTATTGTTGACCTCAGAAAGGGACTATGTTTACTTTTATTTTTGAAATATTACCTTATGTGTTGAAGAGTCACTGATAGTGTCTCAAAACGTTTCTTAGGCTCATGTGTTTATTTAGTTTGACTAATTTATTTGTTTACTATTTGTTTTCATTTAGAAATAAACGAGTAAACAAAATCGTTGTTTTCATCTAATCTTCTCTCTCTCTCTCTCTCTCTCTCT
>JADKLZ010000166.1:32936805-32947928 GCA_021533235.1 Biomphalaria straminea
GACAGGCCTTGCCTCAGCTCTTAGACTATCCAGCGGTCAGACAGGCCGATGGAGGGGAACTTTCACTTTGGAGTTCCAAGAGTCATAGACTCAACTTTTACAATTACAGAAGAAGGAAAAAAAGGTGTAAAACTCAACTGATCCAGTATTGCTAAGATGTAGACCAGACTTGGCTCATTGAATGTGTGCCAAAGTTTTTCTTCCTTATGTCAGCTATAAATAGATTTAGGATTTCCCAAAGAAAATTTCAAAGTATGCAAACTGAAATCCGGCTTCTGCTTTCACTTTCCATTTGTTTGACATAAAATGTCAATGTTTGAGATTGTTACCGGGAAATCCAGGGCTTGATTAACGTCTGCCAAAAGTTGATTTCAGGTCGAGGTTGTAGAAAAAAAAAAATACTTCAACATTTTATGGTTAGACACACATGAGCAGTCTGGTTTTAGGGCCTTGAGATTCAGCGAAAATATACCAGACATAGTAGACACAGATATAAATCAAGATATTTAGGGCCTACATTTCCGAGTATATTTGTATTCCTATAATCATAATGTGAGAATTGTTTTTCTTCTTTTATTTGAATTGTAACTTAGCTATAGGCCATGCTTGGTGCCCCAACGGTCCAACAGACTAATGGATTGGTGAAGGGAAAGGTATGTGCCGTACTGGCAACATTAAAATGTGGGGAAATATTTTCCGAGGACCTGGCGTCTATGTCTGCTCATGTTTTTATGACGTCATTATTTGTTGATGTTTTGTGAAAAGCTCTTGAAAGGATGTGACGTACTAAAATGAAGGCTTTTAACGTCTGCTCTAACTAAAGATGAAATTTCTATTATGTCTTATGTTTACCAGCAGTGGCGTAGCATCCATGGCGCGAAGGGGTTCAATGAACCCGGGCCCACGACCATTTAGGGGCCCACACCCAATGGTGAAACAACCATAGGGCCAGGGCCCCTCTATGCAGCATATCCATTAGTTTGGGGCCCCTATGAAATATTTAGAAGTGACATATAATATCTGGACTTATATGGGGCCCCATATCTCAAATAGCTTAATGACTTTTCAACTCTAAATATGACCCTGCATAGCGCGTAGGGGTTTCATATCGCCTAGTCCCATGACTAATGACCATTTGTGGCCTTCACTAAACTGCAATTTTGTAAAAAGAAAAAAAAAGTTTCCATAAATTATCCTGCACATCATATCAAACTTTATATTAACTTCCAAACATTAACCCAAGTTTTCAACTAGAGTCATTGTAAGGGACTGCTCTCATCAGTTATATTGTAATCTGGTGACCGTGCGTTGGTGATAACGTTTGGATCCCATACTCCCATTCTTTCTTTTGCTTTTTCCCCTCTATGTTAATTAAACCGTTGATACTCTTACCTTTTTCGGCTTTTTAAAAATATTATTTATTTGTAAATAAGATTTTTTTTATATTTTCCATTACCAGAAATCTAGATTTAGACTTAAAATATGTATTAAACAAGAAAAAAAAAATCATCATATTCTGTTAGTTACGTAAGGAAATATTAAAGATTTTGAGCTTTTAGCTACTTATAATGACTGAATTTGGGAGGAGTTTTATAGGCCTAATACCTATTTTTAAAACTTAGCGATAATTGATAGCTCCTCCTTCGTAGTCGAAGATGAGCATATTTTTCATTTCCTATGGACTTGAAAATGACCGTAAAGTCCAATCCTCGCTTTAAAAAGCCGCATTCGTGGCATGGGTGGGTTAGGTCAGTAGCAGATGAGCTTGCTTTTTCTCTCAGTTTATTGTTAGTTCAGTGCTCTTTCGCCCTGGCCACTCTTCTTACTTCATATCTTGAGACTACGAGACTTCACGCCATGAGGAGCGATCGAGAGCTAGTGCTTCCCAGCCATGGAAGTCAATATCGCAATCCTTGAAGGAACTCTTGAGGGTGTATTTGTAGCACTTGTATTTGCCTCTCTGGGAGCTGTTTCCTGCACACAGCTCCCCGTACAGAAGTCGTTTAGGAAGGCGTTTTTCTGGCATGTGAACTACATGTCCCACTCATCGAAGTTGGGACCTTTTTACTGTCGCATTGATACTGTACATGTTGGACAGCTTTAAGATTTCTGTGTCTGGTATGTGGTCGGACAAACGCACCTTATGGATACTCCTTAGACAGAATGGCTGCTTTGTCGTCTGGTATGTGCACTGGAAAGTCGTTCAGATGATCTCGACTGTCTTGGGTTTATACCCTGAGATAACATCAATGTTGTTATTATTCCAACTGTATCGTCAAAAAATATGCCTACTATTAATGAGTACTATATATATAATTACTTAGCTCTATCAACATGCTTGATAAACATACAGATACCATGAACAACTGACGCATGTGAATGATGTAGACAAGGAGCACATTGAAGATGTTGAAAATTACTGACGAAAGTAATCAATCGCATAGTGAATGCTAGTTTTAACGTTAAGCATGCAACAACCTTTCATTTAGTGGTCATCGCGAAGATTATTGTTTAACAACAATGTCTAAAGCAGTACATCAATTCTTAAGAAAACGAAAACGAAACCCTTTACTTTGAATAGCAGTTTCAAAACAAAATAATAGACCTGTTGGGCATTGCAATTTTATTAAAACACCTAAAGGAGATCCAATCTGTGTCATTTATTTCTATCATGGTTGACAGCACTCAAAGAGAGTTAAAAGTTTATAAGACTAGCATTTTTTTAAAAATGTTTTGTCAACTCCGATGACGAACTATCCGAAGAAATTGCATTCAGATAGTTATTTGTAGGTTTTTATATTTTCGATAACCAGAAGTCTGCAGGATTGACTGAAGAAATGCTTTTAAGTTATAAAATATCACCATCTTTCTTTAAATTACATACGATGCCATAGCAATGATGTTTCTTTTATATGAGCGAACAATACAATAGCCTTAGTGAGGGATTTGGGAGCTCGTCATGCTTGACCTCTTTAGGGGCCCCGTCATTTTGACATTCGACATCATGACATTAGATAAAGACGTCATATTTAATATAGAATGTAAACAAATTTCGGACACTCATTTGCGGGACCCCTCAAGTGGGTGTTCGGGATTTTTAAAATTTGGACCCCCCACCCTACCTACGCCACTGAATAGCCTTCATGAATTGTCTTAACAAAAGTAACCGCTTGCGCACTTAGCTAAATAGTAGTTAAACATGGTCTTTAATGATTCTGTCAGCTGTGCTCATGAACTTGTTTTTGGAATGTCTTTTAGTAAATGTACTGATACATACAAAGTACTGGATTTCTTTGTTATACAAAACATGTGTCATATTTGGAGGGGGGAGGGGGGCCCATCAATATATTCTTGAACCCGGGCCCAAGGGTACCTTGCTACGCCACTGTTTACCAGTCTACATTAAATATATTTCTCTGAAGTAGCAGAACAACATGTGTATATATAAATATTGCGTTGTGTACTTCAACATTTCGTGTGGCTAATGCGATGAAGACTTAATAAGGGTCTGACTTCACTTGTGTACGCTTCTTTGTGTACTTAGTACATCCGTGTAGCTCATGCGATGTAGACTTGTGGAGGGCTTGACATCACTTGTGGAGGGTTTGACGTCACTTGTGGAGGGTTTGACGTCACTTGTGGAGGGTTTGACGTCACTTGTAGAGGGTTTGACGTCACTTGTGGACATGGCGTTGTGTACATTTCATGAACTTTCTCCATCACGCCCCTATCTTGCTCGACTACTCACTTCTTATACAGACGTCTTAACGTGCTTCGTGCTTCGACTGCGTCGTTTGATAAGTTTCGAACGTTCATAAAGAAGGATTACTAAGTCCCAAGTCCAAACTTCTTACAGACTACATGCGATGCGCAGGGTTCAAACGAGGCCATTTGGTATAGAAGGCCTGAACACGAGCTGCAACGTCACAATCTGTGGGCGGTTTAGACCAATAGCTCGTCATCACAACTGTATCATCAACATCGCCATTTAGATCAACATTAACATAAATCTCGATATTAGCATCAACATTAGAATCAAATCAACATTAACATCAACATTAGCATCAACATTAACATCGATATTTGTATCAAGGTTTAACATCAACATTAACATAAAAATCAACATCAACATTAGCATCGAATCAACATTAATTTAAAATCAACATTAACATCAACATTAACATCAAATTGGCAACAGCATTTATATCAACAATAGCATCAAATCAACCTTAAAATCCACATTAACATCAAATCAAAATTAACATCAGCATTTAACATCAACATAGCATCAAATTAACATCAACTTCGACATGCGCCTCAGCTGGAATGTTTGAATGGAACATTTCCTGGAGCAATAACAGACTTGGTACATCAGTTGCCTGTGCATCCATCGACGTAAAACTTAATTGAACGGTGTGTTGTCTACATCCTGCAATCTCTCATCTGTCCCTTGACTTTGGTTGTAGTGGCACTGTGACAGTTCGCGCAACCAAATCCCTCCAATTTTCTCGGTCAGCAGATGGATATCAAGAGACATTGTTTTCTGTTGTCCAGAGTCAGCCCAGACAGCTTTTCTTTCGACGACTCTGGCTCTTTTTAATGACATCAAGAAATGATATGCAGAAAACAAAAAAAAAGTCTATGAGTGATTCTAGTGATGCTTTTATTTAGTAATTTTACCTTCTTTAATTTGCTAGCTTTTGGCTTATAAGTTAGTGTCAGTTATTTCGTTTAAATGAACTCGTCTATTCGGTTGTCCCTGGAATTCGCCAAGAACCGTAGCTTTAAGTCCTGATATTTTTTAGATGTACCGACCAAAGGTTTGGAATTCACGTGCAATTAATACCAACTTAAAACAATCTCTTTTTAGCTCTGCTTTAGGATATGTTGCTGTTTCAACGATTATTGAGCAACGATTCTATAAATTAAATAAATTATGAGACTACCTGTCTGATTTATATTTCTTATTCTTTTTTTTTTAATAATTATTTAACTTTTAATAATTCAACGAAATATATGTAAATTTTTAAACCTATATACAAGCACATATTGGTGCAAACGCGTTACGGGCTTGCAACTATGCCAATAATGCAAACCACTATTCATATATTGTAAACCGTGGACAGGGCAAAATGGCTGTTAAGACTTGAAGTGAGCCAGATTCGGCCCACAGGTCGTAGTCTAGAAATCACTGCCCTAGGCGAGAGATACAGTCGAACTCTGGCCTACATATTGTGTTCCATGTTTGTTGGTTGGAGCTCAAAGCGAATATTTAAAAAAAAACAAAAACAGGAGAAGGTGTTTGTGTAGGACTTTCTGCGGGGGTGTGGCCATTTCTGGCTCGAACTTTATCAAGTGATATTGGTTTTGGCTTGGGCGGTTACAATGTATCAGAGAACTGGGGACCAGACTTCAGACAATGTGTATCACGTGATGGGGACTTCAAACAACGGTTTTATACACTTCGGGCGTTCCTTCAGGAACAAAGATTATTACGTTCTAGCCAGAACCTCCTGCAACTGGGTGGCAGCGGCGAGGGCTCGAACCCGGGACTATTGTGATGACAGTACGAAGCGTATACCAGTAGATGTCAAAATATTGTGTATCACGTGATGAGGGCTAGACTTCAATACAATGTGTATCACGTGATGAGAACCAGACGTCAAAACAATGTGTATCAAATGGATGTACTATAATATGTAGTCTTGTTAGAGTACTGTTAGAGCTAGAGTAGCCTTGGTGGAGATTGTATTTACAGTTTAAAATGCCAAACACAGCAGCAGTGTGAAAGTCATGAATCGCTTTGTTTTTAAATCCTAATGCTTTTATATATTGTGTTTATCACTCTTTATCCCCATTCATTTAGAAATCACCAAGATTCTCTTTTTGAAGATAGAAAGAGAAAATAAAAAGCAAAGTTCCCCTTTCAGACCTTGTGATCTATAGGTCATCTGATTCTGTGGCCTACGGTTAACAAGGGTGTCATGTGGCCAGCACAACGACCAACCGCCTTTACTTTTCCCAAATTAATGTCAGGTACCCATTAGAGCTGGGTGGACTCACAGGCGACCAAAGATCCCGAAATAAAAATCCCAGTCTTCACCAAGATTCGAACCCGGGACCTCTGATTCATAAGCCAAGCGCTTTGCCGCTCAGCCACCGCGCCTCCCGAACTAGGGAGAGAGATATAGAATACGTAGAGTTTATGTAGCCCACATTTTACTTGTCTCAAGGTGTGTATAAATATTAGAGAGAGATATAGAATACGTAGAGTTTATGTAGCCCACATTTTACTTGTCTCAAGGTGTGTATAAAGAGTTTATGTAGCCCACATTTTACTTGTCTCAAGGTGTGTATAAATATTAGAGATGGGAAATGAACCGAACCGAACGCACCGCATCGAACCGAACTTCACTTATGACCGAACCGAACCGAACTTTGTAACAGCTTGGTACGAACCGAACTAAACGAACCCTCCTTATCTTAACCGAACTAATTTTGTAATTTCAACATTCTTTTTTTTTTTTTTTTTTTTGGTTTAACAATCTTAAAGGATAAGGATAACCAACTCAAGTAAAAAAAAAATCTTAATCCACACCCTCTCTGACCATAAAGACATAATAGACTGTGTCCAACTGGTTTTAACAACCTGGTCAGCTAGACATACACATATCTGTACGTGTGTAGTCGATGATACAAGACTACCCTGCATTTTTTTCATTACGCGTTATGCAATAGTGTTTGCTTAATGTGGAGTGGTCAGACAAGAAGATAACACACTGGCAGGGTTAGTCAAGCATGTTCGTAGATCTATCTTTACACTAAAATAGTTAAACACCCTCCCGGCCAAGAAAGTAAATGGACGGTGAGTCCGACTGATTTTAACAACCTGACCAGATAGACGTACACGTGTAGGTCTATGTAGTGTACTGAGTAGCCAGGAACACCAGTGACTTGGCAGAATTTAAGTCATTGGTTAATATGCATGACTAAATGCATGACGCGTAGGCAGGGGCGGACTGGGTGTCAAAATCGGCCCAGGCATTTCTATAACACTTCGGCCCATAAATTGTATATTATACGATGGGCCTCCAATTATAGGCCTACCTGTCCAGAAAATCTTTGTTAAGTTTAATCATGTATCCATAACTGTAAGCATGCTCTATATTTTTACAAGAAATCTAGCCTTTATGTTGCTTTTTCATCGTTAAGTGTGTAGGGCCGAAAAAGATGAAGCCTATAGTAGCACTATCTACGGATGTAGACTATTACATTATTTCGGAAAATATGCTAATATAAATTAGTATTAGGACCTACAATGTTGAGTCTGTAAAAGACTCTTTTTAAACACGACACTCAAAGGGCCACTTTGTTAAGGGAATATTATAAAACCTTTCAATATGTGACCAAATGGCATTCATGAGACCCTTTAAGTAACCCTACCGGCCAATTAGGGTACCGGCCCACCGGGCATTTGCCCGAATGCCCATATAGCCAGTCCGCCCCTGCGCGTAGGACGTAATGATCTTCTTTTTTGAAGTAATGTCTGTATTGTATAAGATAAGAGTGTGCAGTATAATGACAAGGCCACATCGTTTTTTTCCCTTGCGCGTTTGACGGTTATGCAATAGTGTTAGTTGTATTTTTAGCGGTCAGACAATAAAATAGCACATCGGCATGGTTAGTCAAGCATGTACTTCATACTATAATTTAGTTATACAGGTCAAATGTTTCTTAAAACTCCAACTATTTTGTTTCTATTTCTTTGGTTACTAGATCTAAATGGGAAATTCTAAATCTATGTTATTTAATGAAATTTTAAACTTTACCAGTAAAATTTAAGATTTTACGTTATATAGCCAAATAAGCTAATATAATTATAAAAAAAAAGAGTACCATTCTTTTCTAGGGAAAAGAATTCAAGGCAAAAAATACAAATACACATATTAACTTAAACATCTTTTTAGCGGCCCCCGTAAGGGGAAAAAGCCGCTATTAGGTTTGATCGAAATGTCCGTCTGTCCGTCTGTCCCACTCAGGGCGCCAAAATTAGAAGAGATACGAAAATTATTTTTTCACCATTAAATGCGGCTTGAAAAGTTTAGGTGCAACGGCTACTTTTAGTTTTCTAAAAGCAAACCGTTTAACTTATAAAATTTATTATGCATCCTCTACGGATTCTAATTCTAATTCATCCTCTACGGACAACTTGCGACTGGCTCAAGAAAAACTGGTCGCCCCCACCTCCGTTACATAGATGTTATAAAGCGCGACCTCAAATCAGTGAACATCAATACTGACCAGTGGGAAGACATAGCTCTAGACCGCACCATATGGAGAGAGACAGTGACCAAGAGGGCTATGGACAGCGAAAGAGCATGGGCCTCAGCTCTGGAAGAAAAGCGGACAACGCGGAAACTGGCCAGCTCCTCTACCACTGTAGCGAAGACCACCTTTACCTGCAATACTTGTGGACGGGAGTGTCTCTCCAAAATAGGGCTCTACAGCCACACAAGGAAGTGTGCGAGATGAACCATAGTCGTTCTACGACTGAAGGAGGCCAATGATGATGATTATGCAAGCGATTTTTTAATAATAAAACACCAATTAAGAAGCAATTAGGTAAATGTAAGGGAGGAAATGTTACTAGAAAAAAATGCTCTTGGCATGTAGATATCACGCACAATTTTTAAAATGACTTTCTGTCTGTCTGTCCGTCTGTCAGACTCAGAGCGCCAAAACTAGAAGAGATAAGAAAAATATTATTTCATCATTAAATGCGGCTTGAAAAGTTTAGGTGCAACGGCTACTTTTAGTTTTCTAAAAGCAAACAGTTTAATTTATAAAATTAATTATGCAAGCGATTTTTTAATAACAAAACACCAATTCTAAAACAATTACGTAAATGTAAGGGAGGAAATGTTACTATAAGAAATGCTTCTGATAAGTAGATATCATGCACATTTTTTTAAATGAACTTTTAGCAGCGGCTTTCGTGTACTAGCGTGAAGCCCGGAAATGACATGATTCTAAACTAATTTCTTAAATTTAAAAAAAAAATCAGATTTAAAAAAAAAAATTGTTTAGTGCCCCCATTAGAATAAAACAAGCATATTTTTGTGCGTTTTGTCTGTTGGTTGGTCTGTCCGTCAAGGTTTAAAAAAACCATAAAGGTTTTTGAAAATATGATTTAACCTTTACTGTTCTTTCAGAAATATTGCGATAGTTTAAGGATGGGAGCATACAGGAATTGAGCCAGGGACTTAAAAGGAACATCCGAAACATCTTGCGAATAGGCGGATCTGACAGGGATCCGACTCCGACGGGGGCCGCCTCTGAGTTTGTGTATCACACAAACTCTCTTTGTAATCTTGTTTTTTTTTTATTGTGCGTTAACGTTTATGTAAGAAACATATTTCTTATTACTGATTTTATTTTGGATAAATATTTCTACAATGGTTAAACAATAATTTCATATCATCGAACTGTTCTGTTGTCACAGATGAATAAACTACTGTAGACATTACAACATAACAATACATAATAACGAGACTGTCTTTCTTAAGGTAGACATAGAGAACTCTTTTATTTCCGCTCATTCTTTTGCGTTCACTCAAAAACATAGACAACAAACAATGACGTAATATCATATATTAGCACACGAACCGAACCGAACCCGAACTTTGGATCTGACCGAACCGAACCCGAACTTAAATCTGACCGAACCGAACCCAAACTTTAAAAGTTGGGTTCGATTCCCATCTCTAATAAATATGGGTGCCTGGTCTGCGCACTGGACTGTCATTCGGATACTTCGATGGTACTAGGTTCATATCGTGTCTCCCGCCATCCCCCCGTCGTCTCGCTGGAGGTTTGTGCTAGGAAGAAATGATCTTTGAATCTAAAGGAACAATAAAGATGATTATTATTATTGTTATTATTATCTTATCTTATCTTATATAATACAGACGTTACTTCAAAAAAGAAGACGATTACGTCCTACGCGTCATGCATTCAGTCATGCATATTTACCAGTGACTTAAATTCTGCCAAGTCACTGGTTTTCCAGTAAAGTACTCTTTTTATTGTCCTATATATTATGCAATCATCTGCAAATAATCTAACTTTTGTACCTGAACTAATGCAATTCGGTAAATCGTTTATGTAAATTAGAAATAGTAGTGGACCTAAGACTGTTCCTTGGGGTACACCTGAGTTTACTGTTATTGGTGTTGATTTAGAACCATCTATTATTACAGTATGTTCTCTTCCTATCAGAAAATCTTTAATCCACTGATGCAATGGACCATCAATACCAAAATATTTTATTTTTTTTAAGCAAACTATGGTGGTGAACTTTGTCAAAAGCTTTGGAAAAGTCTAGTAAGATAGCATCTATTTGTTCACTATTATCTAAGCCTTTTGAAAAGTCATCAATTAGTCCTATTAGCTGTGTTTCACATGATCTATGTTTCCTAAAGCCATGTTGGTATGGAGTAAGGACATTATGTTTATCTAAGTGGTTTATGATGTTGCTACATATTATGTGTTCTAGGATTATTATTATATCAAACAATATTTGAAACTTTTTAAAATGATGCATTTAGGGGATTTTCACATATGAATTCTTTGGTGTTTGTTCTGTGCAAAATACGAACGTATCCATAAGAAGTAGATTTCTAAAAGACTTTCATTGTCTGATTTCTAAGCTCTGGCGAGTCTAGCACCAAATCATTTTGTTACGTAGTTGGCAACAGCTACTGTTCAATGAACAAGTTGGGGGAAGTATTAGTGGGTGGTCCTTGAGCCTGTCACGTGACATCCTGCCCTCAAAACGTTGGCCAGAGAAACAGATGACCTTAACATCGTCTGCCATATAGACCGCATGATCTGAAATGAGAACTTTACTATATTAACAGTGATTAGGTTCTTGTGACGAGCTATTAATCTGAACTGCCCACAGGCTGTGACGTTGCAGGTCAGTGTTCAGGTATCCTATAACAAACGGTCGCGGTTGGACTCCCGCGCGAAGAGTGCATAAATCATCAACGTGTAATATGTGATAGGTCATAATGACCTTAAATCAAAAGTCCTAAGTAAATGTTTTGCTTTAGTTTTTTTTT
>JADKLZ010000166.1:32947938-33007308 GCA_021533235.1 Biomphalaria straminea
GGGGGGCTTGACCTTTTGGGGACCCCTGCATTTTGCGTGGGGGCTTTTTCAAATTTTCCAAATCCCCACCCTACTAACTTGAGTTTAGTTTCCTTTCTAAACTCAAGTTGATATGGAAAGATAAAGGCTTAGCCCTCGGCACCAAAATCAGACTGATGCGCTCCCTGGTCATGGCCACATTTCTATATGCTTGTGAGTCTTGGACGCTGACTGCAGAGCTAGAGAGGAGGATCCTAGCAATGGAAATGAGATGCTACCGAAGGATCCTAGGCATCACATTTAAAGACCGCATCACAAATCAAGACAGGGTTACGGCAGCGATCGGACCCCATGATGACCTGCTAAATACTGTGAAGAAACGAAAGCTCAAAATGTATGGCCATGTAACAAGATCTTCAGGACTCGCAAAGACCTTCCTCCAGGGAACAGTACCAGGAAAAAGAAAAAGAGGCAGACAGAGAAAGCGGTGGGAAGACAACATCAAAGAATGGACAGGCCTACCATTGAACGAGGTTTTAATCAGGGCAAAGGATAGAGAGGAATGGAGAAAGATGGTCCACAAGTCTTGCTTGGTGCCCCAACAGTCCACCAGACTAAGGGATAGGTAACAGGTAACCCTACTAACACCACTGAATACCAGTGCTGAATTCCGAGCGACTAATTTCCATCATTGTCTTTGTGGATTGACTCAACTAAAATGATAAAGAAAATTGCTCAATACCGGTACATCACTAGTTCTAAACATTTTAATGTTTTTCAGTACTTTGACTGGACATCACATCATTTAATGTTGGATGGCCAAGTGAGTGAAATTGATTTATAGAAATATTTCAAGCTAAGTGCTTCCCAGTTTAATAATAGCGTGGGTGAGGGGGGGGGGCAATGAATGGGATCAGCATTCCTTTAAACATATCTTAACCACACCAACTGACTGGCAATAAAAATTACTGCCACCAGTAGAATAGAATAGCACTCTAGCATTTTAATTTATTTTGACTTGAAAACCAGTGTGATCTGGTTTTCTGACTAGTAATAGCATGTACTAGATTAAATTTATAGAAACATATCTGCCTAGCAAGCTACACACAATGAGTTGATAGGATCTTGAATGAATTACTTTATTGACTCTATAGATGCTATACCAGAGAGTTCTTTATATACCTCATATAATGACTGACTGTCAATTTATATTGTACAGTGTTAAATATAACTTACTTTTGAAACTAAGGAGCCACCCTCCCTTTGCTTCTATAGTTGGCCTTTGTTTCCAAAATTTGTTGTAGCTTAACAAAGACAGTAAACCAAATAGAACTTTCTTGAACAATCATTTAAAATTTCTCTCCTGCAAAGGACAGAAAGTCACCTCAATTAATTTATATTGTAATCATCATTTATTTATGTTTGGTATGTATTGTGTACATGTGCTGCCATTAATGAGCAGATACCATCATGTGTAGAAAATAGACTTGATGTGAAAGCAACCATTTGGTTTAAATTTGTGTCTGTACATTATGTCAACCTGTTTACATAAATGTTTTCAATTCTTATTATGTGTTATTCTCTGGCCGGAGCAATGACACGCATAAATATGAATAAATATTTTTAAAAGCTTTTACTAAAACAAATTTCTTGTTTGTTTTTTCTTAACAGCTCTTATCTTATATAATACAGACTTTACTTCAAAAAAGAAGATGATTACACCCCACGCTCCAAGCTTTTAGTCATGCATATTAAACAATGACCAAGTCACTGGTTTTCCTGGCTAGCTCAGGCAACCCATTCCATTAATTTCCATGTTCTAATAGCGCTAGAGAAGAAGGAGCATTTGTAAAAATGTGTCCTAGCATGTGGAATGTGCCTTGTTATCTTTGTGACTATTTTATTTTTGATGGTTAATTGTTTTATGTATAATCGCTACTTTACTTCTGAGTCTTCTATCCTGAAGGCTTTCTAAGTTTATTGATTTTATTAAAGGCGTTACTCTAGGAAGTCTAGTCAAATGTGAATATTCGTTTGTTATGAAATTTCAATTCTCTATTTTGTGTCTGTACCAGTTTCTTAATATTTTCTTGAGTTGATGGATCTCAAATAGAAGATATGCATATCCTATTATTGGCTTAACCTAGGTTAAATGACATTTTAGTTTTGTGTTCTTATTTGATTTATAGAAATAGTTATTATAACTACCGGTACTTTGTGGTACCAGAGAATAAGCGTAGAAATTAATTTTAGCTTTTCTAAAAAATTCACACAAATAATTGAATACTTTTGAAATACAAGTGTACAAATTTGAAAAAAAAAAATTTAATTTGAAAGGGAGACAAGTCATTTTTTAAAAATAGCATGCAAAATTATCTCCCTTACGCATAGCCGGTTTAATGTAAAAAAAAAAAAATTAAGGAAGGGGTAGACACGCTGAACAAGGGAGAAAAAAATCATAACAATAAAAAAAAAAAGATATATGTATAATAAAATGGTGGAACAAACTTTTATCAGTACAGCACCTCAGGTGAGACAATTTTTGTAAAATTAGGTACAACTGAAACATGTAAAAAAAAAAAAAAAGAGTTGACTTCCTAGTCAAACCCCCGCAGGACGACAGGAAATGGTAGTGGGCACAGCGCAATTAGACAGTGCAGCATCTTGGAGCTAAATGATACTTGCAGGTCTTGTGGAGTTGGTATATGTATGACTTATCCAGATACTCACTAAACATAGATATTATTTGTGTGCTTGGCTTGGATACCAAGCCATAAAATTTTTTATTTTTTTTTAGGAATTTTCACCTTAAAAGTTTATGCCAGCAATCTGCTCTTTTGTTATATTTTGCTAACCCTAAGTGATCTTGGCAATCAAAGACATTGTCATTATTATTGTTAAATTAGTGCTAACTAGTGTGACACTGCATGTGTTAAGTAATAGATAGACTCTGGATTCTTGTACTCAAGGCTTTAAAAATTCCAGGAATGGGTCTAAAATTGTTTATGTTTTGGATGTTCCTTCAGAGTTAAGATAATCTACACACTAGCCCAAACCTCCAGTAGGATGGTGGGTAATGGCAGTAAGCAGGGTGTGAGCGCGGGACCATTGAGTCCAGTGCGCATAAAATATGACCAGGCAGCCATCCAAGTTACTTATGTGAACAAAAAAAAACAAGGTTTGGAAAACTAGAAGAACTTTAATAGCAATAATAAACCACTTGTTTATCTAAATCTAAATTTATTCTAAAATAAAAAAAATTATACAGACCTTGTTTAGTATTAGATTTTTTAAATACATTGTTTTATGCATGTAGTGAAAAGATAACATTTATTAGAATTTTACATAATTTTTAGCTCCTATTTTTTTTTCTTGCACAAGTAAGATAATTTGTCTTATGTCTGTTATATATCAATTTTTGCTCAGTACATTGTAATAGTCATTGTACTGTCCTGTGTACATGTCTAAGTAGTCATATGAGGACCCAGGTACACCACTACACATTTTATAACCCACATCAACATCAAAATATAAGATGTGACAAGGTATAGTTTTTTTTTTTAAATCCTTTTTTTTTAATTATTTGTGATGGCTCCTATTGGACAACTTTTTCCTGTAAGTTTTCAATCAAAAGTGACTTTTCAAGCAATAATTGTTTGTACATTTCTTTTGACTGCTTTAACTTGCTGACTTCCACTGTAAGGGCATCTATCTTTTTTTCATTTTCCTTGGTTTTTTGACCCAAACGTTGACATTTAATGTGTGAACGTTTTAGAGATTTTTCTAAAGAAACGAGCCTCTTCCGAAGGCCTTGCATTTTGAATTTATAATTTGAAATTCTTGATGTGTTGCTTTTTAATTTTTGATTCACTTTCCTCACCTCGTACATTTTTCTGATCTCTTTTTTTTTCTTTTCTCTCCTGGTTTAGAGATTGCTTTAATTTACTAATAGATGCTCTTAAGTTGGAGTTTGTAAGTTTCTGGTGTTGACAAGTCAAGCAACTGGTTACTGCTCTGGTTTCCAATGGTGGCAAAGGAGGCGGTGGCATCTTGGGTTGAACAGCATCCTGTTTCGGTCTTGCTACTGGAAATCTGAACTCTTGAGCCAAAAAATTCACAACGGTATTCCATTTTGTGGAAATGCTGCCCTTATAAACCTTCATTTGGTCATTCAGCCTTGCAATCGATCTTTGTACAGAAAAAGTGTTGCAGTCTTGTTTTTTTGCCAACTCAATGAGGTGTGTTGCAGTCTGTTGAGCCTTTTTGCCAGAGTTTAAAAACAAATAATATACAAATGCATTGCAGAATTGCTTGTCTTTTAATGATTCAATAAGTAACTGTAGATCAGCCGAAGTTTTAACAGATGTCATGTTGATAAGTGACCTGTAAAAAAAAAAATTAAGTAATTTTAGACACTTTATAATCTATATAAATAACAACAGCAGGAGGTAGACTGGATGTCAAAATTGGCACAGGCGTTACCATATCCCATATGATCTGGCCCTAAACTAATGTGCCATGACATACATTAATAATAATTTTTTTTGTAAAGCGCTGTTAACAAACAAAATATAGTAAGGTGCTGTAATAACATTACAAACACGACAGCTAAAATGACAAACTGTTACTAGACTTCATGCAGGCCATAATGCTATAAAAACAAAACCTAATAAAATACTTAGAAAGACACCAAGATTAAGGCAGATTCCATTTATGATTAAAGTATGACAATGCTCCCTCACTAGTCTGTTGTACCGTTGGGGCACCAAGCAAGATTTGTCAACCGTCCTTCTCCATTCCTCTCTGTCCTTAGCTACAAATCATTTGTATAATTTTGTCCTAGGATATGGAACAAGGAATACAACATTATAGCTTGCATAAAGTCTAGACTCTAGTTACAGTTATTTCAATATTTTTAAGATCTAGACTTATTCTAGATCTAATCTGTAGACTAGTTATTCTATTACCGATCTAAAGTCTATACACAGTATTATAGAATCAATAGTATCATGATAATCTGTCTTGTCAATAACAAAAATATGTAATCTATAGATATTACTTCAGTAACAGTTCAGATGCCTGGATACCTTATGACTTATGTTGTTTTTATACCCATTCTATTATATTATCTTATTTTATACAATACAGATGTTACTTCAAAAAAGAAGATGATTATGTCCTATGCGTCATGCATTCAGTCATGTATATTAACCAATGACTTAAATTCTGCCAAGTCACTGGTTTTCCTGGCTAGCTCAACTCAGGCAATCCATTCCATTGGATGGCTGCCTGGTCGAGCGGTTTGCACGCTGGACTGTCGTATCGATTTACCGCTGGTCCCGGGTTCAAACCCTGCCCGCTCCCATCCCCCGCCGTCCTGCGGGAGGTTTGGACTAGGAAATAACTATCTTCAACTCTGAAGGAATTTCCGAAACATGTCAAACATGCTCTAATAGCGCTAGGGTAGAAGGAGCTTTTGTACAAATTTGCCCTAGCATATGGGATGAGGAATGTGCCTTTAACTTTGTGTCTTTCTGAGTATTTTATTAAATTTTGTTTTTGAATTTGAAGATTATGGTTCAGTGTTTTATGTATAATTGCTACTTTACTCTTCTTATCTTATACTTTTGAGTCTTCTGTCCTGAAGGCTTTCTAAATTTAGTGATTTAATTTTAAATAATTATTTATTTATTAACTTATTTTTCTATGTCTATAGAGTTAATATATAGGAGACTATAGAGTTAATACTAATAGAGTATATATAGTCATTATAGAGACTAGAGTCTATATTTTTTTAATTATTATAATTACTATCTAATAATCTATTACTATAATAGATCTAGATCTAGATAGAGTATTAAAGTCTATATATTTACTTATTCTTAGTTTTTTTTTTTAATAGATCTAATCTATATACTAATACTAATAAAAGCTCCGTAATCTAGACTAGATAATTCTAGATCTAGATCTAGATCCTCTGTTGGTGTATGCTAACATAAAATCATGAACATGAATAGCTAAAACCCAAAACACGAATCTGTAAGCCTAGATCTAGATCTATATGGCTATATTAATTTATTACTATAGTACTATTTATTGTGGTATATACTATATAGAACTCCCCCCCCCCTAAAGTTCAACTACTGAAGCAGTTTCCGGGTCAATTCCATAACTCAATAACTGACATAAAATCTAACTGCAAAAATATGCCATAGCAGGGGTGTACGACTGTGTAGAAAATACATATATGCATGTTTATTTTTATTGTATTTTCTACACTGGCATAACTTTGTACGGATGTCAAAGTAATCTATAAATCTAGAATAACCTAGAAACCTAGGCCCAGAGGTCTAAATCTTGATATATCCAAGAACGAGACGCTGTAATACTGTAATAAGTTTGGGTATAGTATAGTCTGACACTGACATGCAGACGTAGGCAAGCTTAGCCTTAGAATCTAGATCTAGATGTACATAGCTAGACCCTATAAGTAGTAGATCTACATCTATAAGTTATAAGCAAGGGTTTTACAGAAAGTCGAAGACACGAAGATAATCCAGCCATTGATTGATGATTTTTTGATCTTTCAAGGTATCATCATATTCATATTCATTAGACTAGTCATTAGGTATAGTTATAATAGTATAGCCGTCATTTCATTATCATCGACATCATACTTTCATTATATAAAATATTTCATACACCTATTTCACCTAGATATATCAGTCAGTTACGTCACAATTGTCTCAATTGATTAATGCTATTATCACAGTAGAGTCAGAGTAGACAAGTCACACTCACAGTGACACTTTCAGTTTGAAGTTTCAGCCTTCATCAATCGTTCATTTTATTTTATTCTTTTTGTTAACAAGATAGAGACTAGAGTCAACTTATATAACACCTCACTGTATTTTTAAAATTCACCTTTTTATGGCGAAATTAGTTCATAAATCCAATAATCAATATTAGTTTATAATTATAGTTATACTTTCAACTTGGATCATATACATCTAGATGTATACTGTTATGTTATAGTCTAGATAGTAGATTCAGATCTACTTTAGTAGTTTAGACTTCTTTAACTTTAGTCACTTTAGACTTTACTTTTAGTCGTTTAGTGTCTTTAGACAGTTTCATTTACTATTTTACTCCTAAGGCTGCCTAAGCCTGAGGGCAGAAGAAAATGTTTTTATTTGGATTCAGAGATTATAATGTCACTTTTGTTTACCTCTGCCTCTTTGTTGGAAGAATGAAGTTTAGTAATCTATGTCACTGGTTTAGGCAACTTAAGGTATTTATTTGCCAATGATCAATGATGCCTCAGCTCAACAAAACCTAGTCTATATAAATAAAATATAATATTTTATTATGCTTTTAATAAACCAGGGAAATATGTGCAATTAATTGCCTAATCACTAATCTGTTCCTTGCTACTGGCTAGTGCTACAGAAACATAAAAATTAAGGTTAAATAGCCTACAACATTCAAACACTCCCTTTATCAGCTTTGTAAAGAATGAAACACTATTTTAATGTTGAAAATGCACATCAAAGTGATATTTATAAAGAAGACAAAATATTTAAATTTTAATATTTTTTTATTGTTATTTTTCAAAATAATGTAATGCGAACTACAGATAAAGCTGCCAAATAGAACACCTGACCAACTTTAACATCAAATCTAATTTTAACTATGAGTTACCCTGTTATCTGTTACCTATATCTTAGTCTGTGGACCATTGGGGCACCAAGCAAGACTTGTAAACCATTTCACTCTATCCTTTGCCCTGTTTAGACCCTCTTTAAATGGTTGGCCTTTCCATTCTTTTATGTTGTCCTTCCACCGCTTTCTCTGTCTGCCTCTTCTTCTTTTTCCTGGTACTGTTCCCTGTCTCTAATCTCTTGGTTTGTGATGTGGTCTTTAAATTTGATGCCTATAGGATCCTTCTGTAGCATCTCAATTCCATTGCTAGGATCCTTCTCTCTAGCTCTAGCAGTCAGCGTCCAAGACTCACAAGCATATAGAAATGTGGCCATGACCACGGAGCGCATCAGTCTGATTTTGGTGCCGAGGGCTAAGCCTTTGTCTTTCCATATTATTTTAAGTTTTGACAGGGCTGCTGTGGACTGCTGTTCGGACCAGTAGTTCGGGTTTTGTTCCCTCATCCTAGACAATAGCTCTGAGGTATTTGAAGTTGCTAACGCTAGTTAGCTTATTTTCACCTCCAATACTGATGGCCCTTATAAAGCCCTGTTGGCTATAGGTCATAATTTGTTTTTTTTCCTGCATTTATTTGCATGCCATATGCTGCAGAAGTCTTGTCAATGCGCATCACTAGGTTGGCTAATTCTTTTTCTGTCCCTGCTAGGCCATCAATGTCATCTGCAAGCTAGTAATTCTTCTTCCTCTAATGCTTGCAGTACCTTCAAATCCCTTGAGAGCCTCTTCCATTATCCTTTATAAGGAAGATATCAAAGAGTGTTGGTGAAAGTAGGCAGCCTTGTGTTACTCCAACTGTGGTTTTGAACCAGTCCCCAATATTGTTGAAATACACCCCACTGGTGTATAGGTTCTGAACAACTTGGATTATATTTTTATTAATGTTGTATTTTTCCATTGTCGCCTAGTGATACAATAAAACGTATTTACTTTTATAGGCAAATGGAATTCATAGATACAAATGCTTATGGAGATACACAAATTCAAACATAAAAATGTTGTCAACTGAGCTTAACTTGTTCAAGTGGCATCAGTTATTCTAAATCTAATTGACCCCTCAAAAAAATTGCGTGTCTAGCCCCTCACTGAGTCACTCCACTTAGTGATTGAATTTGGTACCTGATCGATCAATAATTGTCCCTTTCACTAAGTTTTTTTCTAGCCCTGTGTTAATGATGGTACTTTTCTAGGCTGGTTGATTAATAATTAGGGTGACAAGGTGAGACAGAATAAAAGAGAGGGAGATCAGCATTATGTAACTCTTAAAAACATTTTTTTTCATTCATGTGTATATTACGCACAACTCCACAATATTCCTTTTCTTTTCTTTTTTAACCATTCATATCTTACTTGGTTTACCATCTAAGACAAAAACAAAATTAAGTAGGAAAATGTTAGTGTTTGTTAATGTTATTGATAGTGATAAAGACCCTTTGTTAGTGCCATTGGTTGTGACAAACGAATGTTACATAAAATATTACAAATATTTATATAAAGGTGTGTGTGTTTTGCCTTTAAATTTAGAAGCATTTTAGATAGGCCATGTTTAGCTGATACTTAAATTTTCTTTAAAAAATTTAACCCGTAACTACCCTCTTTTTGTCCTAGAAGAAAAACAGGGCATCCTCATACCAGTGCTCTTTGAATCCATGTAGAACCCTTGTTTTTCTGAGTAAACGAAACCAGATGTTTCTGAACTATAAAAAAATGGATCATGATCAAAAACAAAAGACTAGTTTTGTCAAAGCTTTCAAAATAAAGGCTCTTTTTAACAAATATTGTATGTCTTTTTTTAAGTGTTAAGTTCATTCTTAAAATTTTATTATTTATATCTTGAACTTACTTGAAGAGTTAATTGGAATTCCTTTTTAAACTGTGTGTTATGGAACTTGTCTAAGTTAAATCTTTCCTTTTTTTTAAATTTTTGTTTTATTGCTGGCCAGCTTAATTTTTAGTTTACCATTATATATTTGGTGGTCTGAGCCAATATCTGCTCCTCTTCTGCTTGGTACATCCAGTAAAGCGCTTCTCCAGTAATGTTGCCGATTTGGTTCTCTGTCTTATTGTTTGGTGAGACACATGTTACAATGGATCTGTTTTAGTGGGGTTGTTTTAAGACTGTCACAATGGATCTGTTTTAGTGTTTTTTTTAACAGACTGTCACTATAGATCTATTTTTTGTATTGTAACAGACTAACACAATGAAACTATTTTTTTTTTAACAGATGACCACAATGGATCTGTTTTCCAAAGACGAAGCCTTTAACTTTTTAAAAGGCAATCTTAATGTGAAAGATGTAGAGCAGAGGCTGTCCAAGGACCGGAAAAACCTGTTGGATGATATTGCCACTAACATGCAGACGCACTTGGTTTTTAACAACATGCGATTGTTAAGTCTGCCGCAAGAGTTGAGGTAATGTATGGTAAATGTAAAGGTAATTAAAATAATATAAGTGACAGTAACACAGACTAAAAACGCAAAATACCTAGGTGTTATAATAAATGAAAAACTGTCATGGAATCCCCATATTGATGAAACTATAAAAAAATCAAACAAAGCATTAGGGTTTATTAAAAGAAATTTCTATAAATCAAATAAGAACATAAAACTAAAATGCTATTTAACCTTGGTTAGGCCAATAATAGAATATGCATCCTCTGTTTGGGACCCCTCAACTCAAGAAAACATTAAGAAACTGGAACAGACACAAAATAGAGCAGTGAGATTCATAACAAACGAATATTCACATTTCACTAGAGTAACACCTTTAGCATAATAACTAAATTTAGAAAGCCTTCAGGATAGAAGACTTAAGAGTAAAGTAGCAATTATACACAAAACACTGAACCATAATCTCCAAATACAAAAACAAAACTTAATAAAATACTCAGAAAGACACAAAGATAAAGGCACATTCCTCGTCCCATATGCTAGGACAAATCTGTACAAATGCTCTTTCTTCCCTAGTGCCATTAGAGCATGGAATGGTTTGCCTGAGCTAGCCAGGAAAACCAGTGACTTGGCAGAATTTAAGTTACTGGTAAATATGCATGACTGAATGCATGACGTGTAGGACGTAATCATCTTCTTTTTTGAAGTAACGTCTGTATTATATAAGATAAGAAGATAAGATAAAAGGAGCCACAGAAATCAATGTCACATTAGGTAAATAACTTAAGTCCACTGCTATAGTTAAACATGTATGTATATTATATTAAAGCCCTGACAAAAACTGCTGTTGTGGCCAAACACAGGTCCAGTTTAAAAAAAAAGGCATTGTTTCCTCTTCACTCTTCACTCAATTTAAGTGTTTTTCTCTTAATGTTGTCCTCAATGGTTTTCACAGTAGGTTGTCTGATGCCATAAATCAATAAAATAGCAGTGGAAATTTCACCTCTGTCATACCTCTTAATAATTTCAAATTTTCAGGAAGAGAAAATGGAATGAGCTGCCTGAATCAACCAAGAAAACCCATGAGTTAGCAGAGTTGAAGTCACTGATTAACAATTTAACATTGATAACTAGATTTACACCTGAAATGCATAGGACAAAATTCTTTTTTGAAATAATATCTGAAATTTATAAGATATAGTTCATTGGTCACAGTTTATGAAGGTCCTAATTGTGACAATTTAAAACCATATTCTTCAGAAATCTTAAAATCACAAGCAATATTGAATGGTTCTTAAAGTTAATATAGATCCAAATTACGTTCTGTTGCGTTGTAACTCCTTATTGTTTTAATAAAATTGAATATCTCATTTAAAGTTTCAAATAATGTAAGTAAAATATTTTATTTTCAGGCGGCGACCTAGTTTTGATGAAATCAAATCAGATTTGAAGAGTGGTATTGGTGGACTGTGTTATAACCTCAATGTTGCAGCCTACTACTTATTGAAGGCTATGGGATTTGATGCAGCACTGGCTCATGGGACATGTACATCCAGCACCAAATTCCATGACAATCATATTTTTGTTTACATTAGAAATGTGGAAAAAAATGGAGATTTATTTTTATTGGAGGCTGGTTTTGGATTCCCAACGTTTCGAGTTATAAATTTGGACTTTGAAAAGGAATCTCCTATTTATATAGATTCTTTCATTGAATACAAGTATATTAAGCATGAAGGTCAAATACTAAGAATGCATCGGAAGGGAGAGCTAGTTAGAGGAGCCACTTGTAACACACCTGATGGTGTGAACTTTTTTCTTGATGGGTGGCGGCGGTTTTATTTTGCTGATCCTGAACGGTTCAGTAACAATATAGAAGAGTTTTATGCGCCATTTGATCAGGTAATTATTTTATATTCTATGATATTATTTTCTTTACTGTGAAGTAATTTTAAATTCTTTGCTAAGAAAATTAATATTTCTTTATCTGTGCATATTTATCTGCACCACTTGGTCATGAATGGAGCTACTTAACGCTACATCTCATATTTAGCATAATATAACAACTCTTACTTTGGAATGACTAACATTAGAACATTTTTTACTTAAGTACATCTTAACATCTTTGACTTTAGAATGACATCATAATATCTCTTACTTTAGTATAACATCTCTTTCTTTAGTGTAGTATCTTTCACTTTAGAATGACATCATATCTCTTTCTTTAGTATAAGATGACATCTCTTACTTCAGTATTACATCAAAATATCTATGACTTTAGAATGACATAATATCTCTTACTTAAGTATAACATCAAACTTTTTTTTTTCTTTTCTCTTTCATATGCCTAATGTTCTCTCTATATCTTCTGTCTGCCAGAGTGTTCTTGTCATTTATTGGCACAAAATGATCTTCTTAATAATGAATGGATAAACATCTTTTTTTTTTTCACTATCTCTGTAAATCTGAAATGCTTAATGTTTGCATTGTAGTGGGTGCTTTTGTTAGATTTAGGTTAGGCCTTAAACTTACTTTGTAGCCCATTTAATACAGCTTAAAATACAAACTATTGCAACTGATGATTTATTCATAACTACTTTATTAGCATGTGTTTCTTTTTATTTTCAGGTTTTTCAAAATCCAAAAGCTTCCCCATTCCACTTAACTTTTCGAGCTGTTGGTTTCCCTGGAAAAAAGGCTGTGATGGTTATTAATGACAAAACTTTAATAGAGAATGACCAAGGTGTGTTAGTTACAAGTTTTTTTGTTTCTTATCCAAGTTTACTGTGCTGTAACTTTATACCTTTTGTATTATGCATCTTCCTTGTTCATATAATATGCTCAATTCTCTTGGGTACAATCTTTTTTTGTGGCTATGTTGGGCAAATGGTATTTTGATCTAGAATGGTATTTTGATCTAGAAACTTTCTGTTTTGCAAACATAAGTCTAATCACCAATTAAAATTCATAGTCTTCCTAGCCCCTTGCACTTCGCTTATTCTAGATCATTGTACTAGTTATAGAAACTAGTGGCTGTAGTAATTTAACTATGCTAGTTCCCCTTCTTGTACATTTATCAACAGGTTTTAACTTTTAATTAGTATTAAAATGTAGGCCATAGGAAAGATGTATCAGTTAAAGTTTATGTTTTAGACCTTCTATCTATTTAACATTTTTAAAAGTAAAGTTAAGACATGACAAAAGTTGTTAAGATTAGACAAGTGATCTTTTTGAAACTCATGTTATGATATCCTTAAATTAAGCAGCCAATCATCATGTTATCGAAGAAAAAACTGTCCTTCTAGCTACAAAAATATGTCCTACTAGTGAAAATAAATGTAGTGGCAATAAAAGAAGTATTTAATTTACACCTGATTTATAGGAATGTGATATGTAAATAACAATGCAGACTTGTAAACATTTGTTTCAGGAGAGCTAGTGTCTACACCAATAGAAGGAGGGGATGAAGGTATTCTGCAAGCTGTCCACAAATATTTTCCAGTCATTCCACAAGAACTCAGCCGAGCAGCTTTAGCTAATTGGAGGGCATCATTATCATCCTAAGTAGCATGTTTTATTAAAATGTTTGTTTTTCTATGTCTTTCCATTTCAAGCTTAACCAGGAGGAATCATGAAATATAATTTATTTTTTAATTAATTTTTATTTATTTTTAAATTCCATAATTGACATCAAATTGTACAGTAAGTCAAAGACAGGCTGATCAAAGAAAATAGTCAAACCAAATTGTTTTAGATTTGGTTTGCTAATGTCTTGAGTTTATGAAGTATCACAATGTACTGCTTAGTGTTTGTAACCCATTATAGAATGTGATGCAGGAAGATAGTAGAACTTAGGCAATGAAATGACTTGAATAAGTTTAAACACAATGTACACAAATACAGTTTTAGTGCAACCAAATTTCCAATGCTACATTATTTAGATGTGCACCATATATATTGTAATAATTTAAGGAAAGGCAAACTCAACAATAGTATACTTTAATTCTCTAATAAATTGCTACATTAGCAAGGAAACCATACAGTACAAAAGTTATAATAATAAAAAGTAACAGCACATTAAACTTGGATAGAAACAACTTATAACAAAAAATATCTAACACAACATTATCACATTTTTTAAACGCTCGGCTCAACATCATCATTTTAAGTTACCTCAAGCATTGTTGCATTGAAGTGGCTGCGAAATTAATTGTAGCAAAATTAGCCTTATGTCTTGAGCGCAAGTATGTTATTGAGAATTGAACATGTATAACTTTTTTTTGTGTGTGTGCCGTTAAACATGTTTATATTTTTAATATATCAATATATCAATTTTCAGTTTTTTTGTTGGACACTCTGTCTGCCTTCTACATGCTCTTTTTTTTTACTCTCTGCTAATGCTTATCTTGATATTCTAATGAAACTAAATTACTAAATGATGGGTTTGAAATGTCACTTTTAATAGAAATCTGATGGAGTTCTTTAATTGCAATCTGCCTCAGTATTTTTTTCTTACTCATTACCCAAAATGCTTTTTTTTTTTTTTTCATTATATGACATGATCAAATGATAGTGTAATTGAGGGGGGCAGCTCTATATAGGTTAGCAGAAAAAGATGATGGATGTTTATTTTAGCAAGCACAAACATTGTCTGTCAGCCTCAGGTTCTATCACTTCATTTACTGGCCACTACCCCCCCCCCTTTGACCTTTTTCCATACATACCAACAACACAGTTTTCACAGTTGCTTCACTCCCATGATGAAAATCTTTGAACATGCCAGCTATTGTTCTAAAACTGGATTAATCTTGAAAACATTTAGAGTAAAGATCGTGTTACGGACACCTTTGCACTCGTTTTCACTTTTTTTTTCTTTTTCTCTGCAATGGTTAGACTTAGAAAAAAAATGAAAATATCAGAATACTCCTCAGCTATTGGCCAATAATTATAGATTTGCTGCTTGATAGTCCTATGCTTATTAATAAAGAGAATTCACGTTAAAATGTGTTGGGGTAGGCACATCTCACGGTCATTCTTTGACGCGGACATCGATAAAATGCCGCGGACAATTATATAGAAAATATATATGTAACTATTTATGGTTTCATGGTCTTTAAATTTATTATAATTAAACCAATTTCCCCCAACAGACTTCAATCATTGACACGTTTCCTACTTTTAGATCTTGATTAGTTGAGCTGTAGATCTTAATGTGTCATTAGGCTACACATAGTTTACCAGTACCTGGTAGATTATATTACTATTAAAAGTATTATTAGACCCAACCTTCCACTCGCCTGTCCTTTTGAGAAAAGACTATTAAAAGGCTTTTTTTTTTTCTATTTACATGTTTATTTACAATTTATTTTTATACATTATAATATATTATATATACATATATTTACATTCTTTTAACATATAATAATAATAATTAATAATAATTTTATTTATAAAGCGCTGTTAACAAACAGAAATGTAGGCTCAAGGCGCTGTAAAGACATTACAAACATAAACACGAGACATGACAAACTAATCTAAAAAAGTTCTAAACAGATAGGTCTTGATGTTCTTCTTAAAGGTGGTGTAGCAAGTTGTCTGTCTGAGTTCAATGGGGAGTGAGTTCCAAACCTTTGGTCCGTGAACTGAAAAAGCCCGCTGACCGTAGCTTTTGAGGGAAAAACGTGGTACCACTAAAAGTGTTGAGTCCATTGAGCGTAGGGCTCTCTGTGGGACATATGGAGTAATCAGTTCGGTAAGGTACAAGGGCATCTCATTGTTATAAATACACTGATGGCAAAGTGTGGCGACCTTGTAATCGATTCTTGCTTTTACGGGTAACCAATGGAGCGCGCGCAAGAGCGCAGTAGCAGAATCTCGTCTTGTTTTTTTAAGAACTATTCGTGCGGCGTTGTTCTGAATACGTTGCAGCTTGGCTATTTTGTCGTCGGGTATACCTGCTAGCACGGCGTTGCAGTAGTCAAGGCGGGAGAGTATGAATGCCACAGCTAGCGTTTTTGTTGACTCCGTTGTTAGGTATGGTCGGATCAGGCCTAATCTGCGCAGCTGTAGATAAAGACCCTTGCAGAGCTGCCTTATGTGTGAGTCGAAAGATGGTGTTGAGTCAAAGAAAACTCCAAGATTCCGGACTACATGGACATAAGAAACCTGGCAGTTCGTAATAAAAAGAGAATCCGTGCTCTCGACTTTTGAGATGTTGTTCCGAGTGCCAATCTTGATTATTTCTGTCTTGTCTTCGTTCATCTTGAGCTTATTCTCAACCATCCAATCGCTCACCCTTGCAACGGTACCACTGATTTTCTCTGCCAGATGCGACACCTCTGAGGGTACTGAGGAATCGTATAACTGTGAGTCATCGGCAAAGAAATGATATAAGATGCCTGTTGGCCGTATGACACCGCTGAGCGGATATGTATACATAGTGAACAGTACAGGGCCTAGAACTGATCCTTGGGGTACTCCGTACTTCAAGAGTAAGCTTGTTGATTCTGTCCCACTCACAACGACACTTTGGGTGCGTCCAGTCAGGTAGGATCCAAGCCACTTTAAGACGATTCCTGCTAAACCAAAAGTGGCAGAGAATCTGGCCATCATAATGTCATGGTCAAGCGTATCAAAAGCTGCGGACAAGTCCAGCATGGAAAGAATTGATATGTGGCCTATGTCGGAATTGTGAAGTAAGTCGTTTAGTACCCTGACCACTGCTGTCTCTGTGCTACGGCACTTCCTATATGCAGATTAAAATTCTTCCAAGAGACCGTACTGTTCAAGATGAGAAAGAATTTGTGCTAACAGGATGCGCTCCAAAAGCTTTGACAAAAAGGGTAGATTTGATACCGGGCGATAGTTTTTTAGACATTCCGGGTCAAGACTGGATTTCTTCAATAAGGGCCTGACAAGTGCATGCTTAAATTGCTGTGGTACAATGCCTGAAGTCAGTGAAGAGTTCACAATGTTAGTAATTGTGGGTACAAGCTCACCTAAACATTCAAGGAGCAAAGAAGTTGGAATGGGATCAAGGTCACATGACTTATTTGGCATCTTTAAAATAGTACTTTTGACATAATCTTCAGATACACACTGAAACTCGCAAAAAGGAGAATTTTCAAAGATTGGAGAGTGGTCAAGCTGTGATGAGAGAGAGGGCATGTCATTTCTGATCTGCTTAATCTTGCCAATGAAGAATCTATTGAATGAATCAGGGAGTCATATTTGCACATTGATATACATTTTTGTGTACAGGCAGTAGGCATATTTACGTAGAATACATATTTATTTACATTCTTATCCTTTACATATTTACACATAGATCTATATACATACACATGATTTATACATTTCTTTTATATATACATATTAATTAACATATTAGTATATACATAAACACGATGTTTACTTAACACGTGTTAATTACATAGATCTACATCTATTCCTTTTTTTTTTCTTTTTTTTTAACATGTTATCAACATTTGTTACATTGTTTTTTTTATACATCACAGTATGGTCTGGCTGTGAGTATAGTGTCCTTTAAGCTTAGTGCCATGACATTAGAGATTGGGGCAACACCTGTTGCACACAAAGTTCGCATCTTCGACCTGTACATCATTTAAGCCCTTTACTGATTGTGCGCAACCTGTATGCCACAAACTATCGCATATGTCGCACTTTACCTAAAGGCCATCCCCTTCTCTTGATTGACATCCCAAGCAAAAGTCTTCGGTCTGTCTATCATTTTCGTCATCGTTGACAGCAAGCATTTCTGCCTCCATCTCCCTCCAAACTATGGGATCATTGTCGCTGTCATTAGATTTATTTTGTGGCACACTTATCAACTTTTTAAGTTGTTTTGCCTCTATTTTCTTTCTTGCCTGATCTTCTCTTCTTCTCTGCATTTCTTGTTTTTTTAATTCTCTTTGCACTTTTTTCTGTTCAAGTTCCTCTTCTTTCTTCTTTTTATTTTCCTCATGTTTCAATTTGTTTGCTAGTTTCTTCTTTTCTTCTTCTTCTTTCTCCATCATTTTTCTTTTCAAAGCCATCCTAAACTCCTCACCACTCACAAGGTTAGGTAAGGTTGGGGTGGTTCGTGGGTTCCTGTTCTTCCCCTTCCCTTTCCCCTGGAATGAAGGTATTTTGAAGATATCTTCTTGAGTGAGGGTAGCAACAACTGGTGTCTCTTCCTGTGTCGATACTTGGGCAGCTTGAAAAAGAGTTTGGGTCAAATTCAAGAACTTTTGGAATTTTGTCTCATCGCGAGGATCTTGAAAGTTCTGTGTTTTGGGATTTGTAAGTCTTAAAAAAAACATGTTTAGTTCACATCTGGTCATTTCATCAAACACGAAATATAAATGTTCTTTGAGTGCCAATAGCTGTTCAACAGTGAAATTGAAAGGGGTGGAAAGAGACATGTCTGGCGGAGGTTGTGGTGAGGCTATCAAGTGGGAGTTGGATGATTCTGTTGCAGATTAATTGCAGAGATTCGTAGTCTATGGAGTCTATATCTAGAGTAGATTAAATATAATAAATTCAATAATTAAATAGATCTAGTAGATCTGTATGCAATATAGTCGATGTATCTATAGGCCTACGTACATACATATATATACAGAGAGGGGGGGGGGGTGAGATAGAGTGAGTGTGGTGGGAGAATATAGACTCTAAATCTATATATATAATATATTTTAGCTATAATATATATAGATCTATATATATGTTAACATCTTTAAAATAATTAGCCTATCTAGATTACATTTATAAGTATAAAAAACAACTTTAATATTCTTAAGGGTATTTAAGCTTATTGGACCACTGTCCGCGACCCCTTATTTTGTGTCAAACGTAAGAAGGCGCGGACAACCCATTTTTTTAAAAATTTAGTTCAATGGACAGCATAAACTAAGAATCCACATCTTTCCCAACCTATTTACAAGCTAAATATATCTGTAACTTTATACTGACACGACGTCAGACCCAAAAATAGCCTTAAGCCATGACCTACTTCGTTCTTCCCAAGGAAAAGAAAAAAGGAAATTTCCTTACCTGTAAACTTTGAACTGAAGTTGACCTCAGACGTGAAGTGACTGGCTTAACCACGTGTGCCGGAACTTTACAAAAATGGAGCATGCGCAATTTTTTTATAGTAGTTCAGAGGAAACGATCAAAATAAAAGAGATATGGAGGAAAATATAGTGACCTGTCCGCGAGGTCACAGTGTCCGCGAGACGATCTTTACTCTATTTATGAAGGGGAAATGTTGAGTCTCTTATTTCACTCCCCTAGTCCTCTAATTGTCTCTAATCTAAAACTTGTCATAATTTTCTTACCCTAGTAAATCTTTTTGGAGTTGGCAAGTTGTGGCCTTCAACACTAATGTGACAGTGAGGATTATTGTTACTATCTCAACAAAACTACCAATCTAGTATTTGTTTTTCATGTTTCCTTTCTGCTATAGTCAAAGCTTGTTTTGTTATTGTTACTGTATCTGATGTCACTATTGTTGATGTAAATCCCTTTTATCAATCGTAGGATTAGGAAGACTATCTTTCAACAAATTGAGATCACAAAGAACAAGAAATGTATAGGATTTGATTAGGATCTTTTAAATTGCATATAGCGACTTGAGCATATTTTGTTACATTTCAAACATTATGTTAATGTCTCCATTTTTATTCATCTAATTACTTTGAAAAACTTCCTGTAGTAGTCTTCAGATATATTTTACCAATATGTTCTAACAATCTGTTCTTAACAGCCTGATAGTTTTTCTTCTGTTGAGTGTACAAGTATATATAATGGCTCGCCTAATAAGTTGACATGTAAAGGTTTTACCATGTCTTCTGTGATCATGTTGGATGTCAAACAAATAAATTCAAACTGGCTAAGGTAGTTCTCAAGACTTTCATATTTCAGTATGTACCGGCACTTGTAGAATTTGGATAGGTATGTTCTTGTGGAGTTGGGATAGGTATGTACTTGTAGAATTTGGATAGGTAAGTGCTTGTGGAATTTGGATAGGTTTGTACTTGTGGAATTTGGATAAGTATGTACTTGTGGAGTTTGGATAGGTATGAACTTGTGGTGTTTGGATAGGTTTGTACTTGTGGAGTGTGACCTTGTATTGTGATAGGTCATAAGACCAGTGACCTCTGCTGTACTGGCAAGTTAGTCCAGTGGTACTTTGTGGTCCCAAATTATATTATCTAGGCTATGGTTTAGTGGTTCCATATCATCTACTTGTCTCGGCCACCAGCTATAAGTTTCTTTCCATTTGGTAATTTGAGACTCTTTTGGAAAACCGATGTTAGGAACATTTCCTATCAGCAGTTCAAATGGTCCCTCATCTACCACTATTACTTCCACCATTTCGTTGAAGTATGGGGAGTTGATATGTACTTTGGCCGTCGGATACTCCTTAATGTGGCCACCAAAACCTTGAACTCTGCAACCTTTCTGACAATATTGATTAGGTTTCACCAACTTTGCTAAGACAACACATTTTGTGGCCCCTGTATCTCTTAGGGCTGCCTGGATGTAATGGCCGTTCACAATTGCAGGGCTGACATATGGTGACAGGTTGTTATCTAGTCCGCCTACATAATCAACTACTTCCTTTTTCTTATAGATTCTTCTCCCTGCGTCTCTACATTGTTTTGCCACGTGTCCGAATCTACCACATGTAAAGCATCTAGTGTTTTGCCTTAAATCTGTTGAGGTAGCTTCTGTAGGTTTGGAAATTATTTTGTCTACGACGACGAACTGCTTCAAGTTCTCGAATGTTTCTTCTATGCCTGAGGACTGGAACCATTTCTCAAACGTGGTTTTCACCTCGCCGACAAATTGTCTCATGTTGCCGTCGGTCGGGGGTTTCAACTCATGGAACTTATTTCTATAATCGTCCTCACTGCATTGGTAGAACTCTAATAGTGTCTTTTTCAGTAAGGTGTAGTCTCCAACGTCCTTATCATTAAGGACCTGCAGTGCATCCAGTGCTTTTCCACCGACTAGGCTGAGGATCTCTCTAGCCCATTCTTTCTGGGATTCGCCTTCCAGCTCATCAACATCTCAAACCTATGGATGAACGAGTCCATTCTGTCTGTCCCTTCTACGAACTTCTGCATTTTTGTGCGCTTTTTAGTTCTGCTGTTGGTTTCGTCATTGGCTTCAGCTGTATTGGACTGCTTAGCAATTCGTGCCTTGGATTCCTCTTCTTCCATCTTGATTTTCGCTGTCACCTGCAGTTCCTGCATTCGTAGCCTTTCTCTTCTTTCCTCTGCTCTAGCGTCCCTCCTTCGTTTTGCCGCATAACTTTGGCAACCCATTCTTCCAGTTCTTCCTTCTGGTAACCTAGTTTCTTTCCTGTCTCGTACAGGTCTAGAAGTTCACTTTGTTTTACTGACATTTTCAGGATTTAGAAACCTGAAGAATTAAAACAAAACTAGTACAGAAGAAAACAAATGTAAAAAATTCAAAGAAAAAAAAATGAAATCAATAACTTCAAAATCTGACAGTATACAATCAAAAAATTACTCCAATGAAACAACTGTTTACTGTCCTTGACATATCTCAGTAGGGTTCTAGGGAAGACACACTGGTCTTTACAAAACAAACAAACTATTCCCCAGTTCACGAGCCCCCATGTGACCTTGTATTGTGATAGGTCATAAGACCAGTGACCTCTGCTGTACTGGCAAGTTAGTCCAGTGGTACTTTGTGGTCCCAAATTATATTATCTAGGCTATTAAATATAGCCTCCAGATAAACAAAACTACTGAGACAAACAAGTAACAAGTCTAAGATTTCAGTTTTTACAACAAGAAAAAAAAAAGTATTTATTAATAAAAAATAAATCATGGAATGAATAAATGGAAACGAAGGTTCACAAAAGATAAAGAAATAATGAAAAAAAATCAAAGTAGTACGACAGGTTCAGGTCCAAATAATTGAAGAATCCCCCACCACCGAGGTACAATAATAACGTCTTATGTCCAAAAAAAACCCCAAAAGGATGGTTTACAAAAACAAAATCATATATACATTAACAATGACATGACGTCATCCAAGAGACCCAATACCGTCTCATACACAGACAAAATATGTCTTTTACAAAAATAAACTACAGGAGAGGATAAGAGACTAAGTAGACAAATAATAAGTACATAAAGTACATAAACCAACTTATTACTAACAAATAAATAAAGTCTACTTAGCTCGTTATCAGAATACTATTTCCATAACAGTGGCACACTCCTCTTGAGAAACACAATAATAGAACAATAACACAGGTATAAGTTTACAATATGGATATTTAGTTAAAAACTATACTGGTCAGTTCAAGGATTCAAGAGGGAGTAGCAATCGTAAACAGTAGACAGGGACGTAAATCAACTAATAAAGGGGACTAACTCTAATAAAAAAAATAAAGGCAGCCACCCTTATTATCCCTCTTGTCACATGGAGTTTGGATAGGTATGTACTTGTGGAATTGGTATAGGTATGTACTTGTGGAATTTGGATAGGTTTGTACTTGTGGAATTTGGATAGGCATGTACTTGTGGAATTTGGATAGGCATGTACTTGTGGAATTAGTATAGGTATGTACTTGTGGAATTAGTATAGGTATGTACTTGTGGAGTTTGAATAGGTATGTCACCAGAGAATGCTGACCATGTCCTTCAAAACTGCTCTCTTTGCCATGAGGCCTGTACAAGACACTGGCCCCAAAACACTCAGATAGAAAGAAAACTATATGGAGAGCTCCCCGATTTGAAAACATCTGCGCAGTTCATCTCATATATTGGTTTAGTAATCTGAACGCTCCAACATAAAAATGAGAACAAGGAAAAAGAAGCCAAGTATAGGTAAAGTTTATGTTGTTGTTGTGATTGGAGGACATTGGGCTTAACCTATGCAGCCTCAAGTTTAGCTTTTTCAACTTTTTTTTCCATTTCTTTCTGTTTAGTTTCCAGCTCTTTCATGAGCCATTTCTGCCCACCCTTTCTTGAAGTTTCTACAAGTCGATTTTTTATACCTTGTAAATTGTTCTTTTGTTCTGCTGTTTATGTGGAAAAACATTAAGTGTTTCACCAGGTAAATTGGCTAGTATTTGAATTAATGAACTTCTAGCACCAATTACACTAGATCCCGAATCACGTAGGATTGATACTTTTGTTATTCAAAAAGCCTTCATCAAATTGTAATCATCCAACTGATTTTTTTCTCAACTTTTTATCAACAATTAACATTGTTTCGTTTCTACATGGTGTAAAATATTCCATTTCATTTGTCAAATCAGTATGACAAAAATTCTGTACATTACGAGAACAATTTAGTCACCTCTGTGGATACGTTTCCTGACCTTTGTTTCCCTTTTCTGTGTTGTTCTCTTTGTTGTTTTTGACACCAGAATAATACCTTATGTTGTTACCTCCACCATAATATCCATGTGTTGTATCGTTGCTCGCTCCTCTCCAATTTCTTCCATACATTCTTGTAAAGAACTCTGGGTTCAGTTCCTTGTTTAGTTGCACAGCTCTATATGCTAGTGGGTATTGATTCTCGCTTGCAGACCTTTTAACAAGTATATATATATATGAAATACTACTCAACAAAGGGAGTATAGAATCAATATTTATAATTTATTATACAAACAATATAGGAGACATATCCACATGACTAGAGTATATAAATGTTCCCGAACTATATATTCCAGGGCTCTTACTCAAGACTAAATAATAATAACAGTAGTATAGTATAATGAAACAACATCGTATTACACCAAAATATTCAGTATCACAATGTATGAACAATATCTCTCAATCTAGGCAATACAACTGACATAGTAATCAAACACCCTATTCAGACCAGGTCCGCTCTCCAACTAACTCTGACCGCTAGAAAACTTATTGTCCCCCCTTGCAAAACCTGTGACAAAGCAGTTCACCATTCACAACAAAATAAATAAACAAACACACACACAATCTCACATCTTTGTCTACATGTCTGGGCTTTCTTTCCTGAAGGAATGCAAAGAGATTCTTCCCAGCCGACGAAATTATTTTGTCTACGACGACGAACTGCTTCAAGTTCTCGAATGTTTCCTCTATGCCTGAGGACTGGAACCAATGCTCCTACCTCCACTATCAAAATCAAATTGTCTTCTATATCCACCACGCAATGCATTAGTTGTGTATGATACCTGTTTTGGTTTTCGTACTAATTCCAGCCATACAGCATTCATTTGACTTATGACCTACATTATGGCATTTGAAACATGTAGTAACTTTCTCCTCGCCAATATAATTTTTAACAGTGACTTCAGCAGCTGCAGTGACATAAACATTGACCTCCTTACAGAGTGATTTAGATGAGTCAGCTATCTTAAAACCCTCAATTATTTGTAACATATCTTCAACACTATCACATTTATTCAATATCAACTGGCGATAAACCTCTCCCGAAACACTTTCTAGCAATCTGTCCTTTATAATCATATTCTTCATATCTTCTACCGTTTCTTTCACTTCTGCCATTTTCATCCAGTTATCTAACGCCCTTCTCAAATCTGTCACATATCCTCTAAAATCATTCTCCTTAGGCCTGACTTGATGGAATTCCGGCATGTTTCACCATTGATGTCTGCCTGTCTCATCAACATCACTTTTACTGCATCATAGTCCTCTTGCTTAAATAAGTCATCCTGTAGCATAAAATTCTTCAATTTCGATGACAATTTGTAAGACAGAAGCAGTGACCAATTTTTCTTTTCTATACAACTCCTTGTTGCCACCGCTTCAAATAATGTTAGAAATCTAATTAAATCCTCATCCTCTTTCATATTCTGGAAACTCTTATCTAGTTTGTCAATAATGTGTCTGTGTTTATCCTGCAACTTAACTTCCCCTTCTTTCTGTTCAACTTTACATTCCTTCTGCAGTCTTGCTAATTCTAATTCATCTTGTCTCTTTTTAGGTTCCAATACTTCTCTATCTTTCCACCGTTCATGTTCCTTTTTCTTTATACGTTCCTCCCTTTCCAATCTTGCTTGTACCCCGGCCTTCCGTTTCTTCCTAAGTCTCTCTTCCTCAGCCTTCTGTTCCTTCCTAAGTCTCTCTTTCCAATCTTGCCTGTTCCTCAGTCTTCTGTTCCTTCCTAAGTCTCTCTTCCTCAGCCTTCTGTTCCTTCCTAAGTCTTCTTTTCCTTCCTAAGTCTCTCTTCTCTTTCAAATCTTGCCTGTTCCTCAGCCTTCTGTTCCTTCCTAAGTCTCTCTTCTTCAGCCTTCTGTTCCTTCCTAAGTCTCTCTTCCTCAGCCTTCTGTTCCTTCCTAAGTCTCTCTTCTTCAGCCTTCTGTTCCTTCCTAAGTCTCTCTTCTCTTTCCAATCTTGCTTGCTCTGCCTTGTCATATTCCTCCTTCTGTTCTCTTACATATGTCTGTAGCTCAGCACCTGTATAACCCAATGCCTGCCCTTCTGATATAAACTGTGCATTAATGGAAAGCCTAGTTTCCATTCTTAGAATTTCCTCACAATATAAGTTTCATAGGCAAAATAAAAAAAATTAATTAGAGCACAAGCAATATTTATGACAACTAGAGAAAAATTACACTTAGCTATGCTTTCTCCTGGGAAGGTAGATTCTGCCTCAACAACAAGAAGATAGATTCCGCCTCAATGACAAGAAGATAGATTCGTGGTGCTGAAGTACAGCCAGTACACCAGGACAACTTGAAAACCTCCACACTCAAATCAACTCCAGTATATGTCCACCAACTCAGTTGAAATTTACATGCAACAAAATATATGTTATTAGTTGTAATGAAACAACAAATACTAGTATACCAATAACATGGCTTTATTCGACAAAATTAGACTACAGTAAACAGTAGATGAGAGCAGCACGTCTCACACCTAAAAACGGATGCAGTAATATCAACACACACACATTGGACATGAAACACAAACACACTGGACATGACCTTCCGCCACGCTGGATGCACGCAGAAAGTGAACAACTCATTTACACTACAATCACCCTGCCTTAAAGTTATAGGAACATAAAAACATGTAAATAAAAGTAAAAGACAACAATATAGGAAGCCTAAGTATCCCTACAGAATACTTTCAGTTACTCTATTGAATAAGCATTGTATAACTATAAACAAACAAGTTATGGACTACTTATAAAATTATCAGTCCCTAATTGTCATATAATGAGTACAAATATTAAGTTAGACCAGTAGAGAACGTAGTCTTGAATAATAATGTAATAAGAAATACAATACAAAAAGTCATCTGGAAAAGCTATGTACTTTGAAATGATCAGCTCTAAGTGTGTCATATTAAGCCTACATATACTGTGATCTTGTGATATGGAAGAATAAGTAAATAAATGTTAGACCTTATAATTAGGTCTGCTTGTTCTTGGTCTCAATATGTCAGTTTCTCTGGACTTACACAGTCTACGGCCCAAGTGAACGTCAATGGGTTGTTGTTGCAAGCTCTCATAGACACTGGCAGCTGTGAAAGCTACATATCAGAAGCCATCGTCAACAAAAATAAATGGCCAGTACGCCCTTCTACAAACAGAATATTCATGGCCACTACACATCTTTCTGAAAAGACACTAGGACATACATTTGCCGATGTCCAGTACAAGGGAGAAGTGAAGACACAGAGCCTATTCAGTAATCTAACTTCTGACTGCAGACCGGTGGCTACTAAGTCCCGAAAGCACTCAATAGGCGATAACAAATTTATTGAGTCCGAAGTTAGAAAACTCCTGTCTGACAAAATCATTGAACCCTCAGTCTCCCTGGAGAGCCCAGGTGCTTGTGACAACGAACAAGAGACATAAAAGAAGGATGGTCATTGATTACAGTCAAACAATAAATCGCTTCACCTTACTGGATGCATACCCAATGCCCCGAGTCGGCAAACTGGTAGAACGGATATCCAACTATTCTGTTTTTAGTACTCTAGACTTCAAAAGTGCCTACCATCAAATACCAATCAAGACTGAGGAAAGGCCATTTACTGCATTTGAGGCATGTGGCAAACTCCATCAGTTCTGCCGCATCCCTTTTGGTGTTACCAACGGAGTTGCGTGCTTTCAAAGAACAATAAATCAAATTATTGAGAATGAAAAGTTGCAGGACCCCTTTGCATATGTGGACAATGTAACGGTATGTGGTCATGATAAAGTGTCGCACTATGAGAATCTTCAAAGATTTCTAGATGCTTCTAGAAAGTATATGATCACATTTAATGAAGACAAAAGTACGATAGCCACTGACAAAGTTTGCCTCTTGTAACGATATTAATTGTTACTTTGTCATGCGAATGCCGTATGTTATTTAACTAGTGTAATAGTATAGTAAGCGTACACACTAGATTCGCTAATGCGCAATTATTCCAAACTTCTAAGACAGCACATATGTAGAATAATCAATGTAATCCAATGTAGCAGACACAACTTTATTACACAATATGACAATAATAATAAAGGCAATTTCAGCCATCTGATTGAGATGAAGATACAATAAATCCAAGCATAATATGAAATGAAGACTTCATTAAGTCCACAAATATTTTAAGTTACATGTTACTCAATAAAAAATATCATGCTCCTTATCCCTAGGAGTCTGGAAAACAACTAACTTCTGTCAGCTGGTCAGCTACTCAACTCATCAAAAAACCTCGTGCAAAAGGCAGGGACTTATGTGAAGTGATTTGAAATCACTATGTGTAACAGGGAGTCCCAAACTGGGCTGTGACATACGCCCCTACCACAAGAAAAGATTTTTTGCCAGAAAAATCTTTTGACAAAATCTTGGACAAACAATTATCAATATCATCACTCTATATAATATTTCCATGTTCATCGTAATAATAGTTGCTTCCATCATCATCATAATAATTATTATTGTCATTATCATTCATCTCATTATTCATAAGTAAGTACAATAGTACATAAAGTTGCTTAAAAGAATATGTGTAATAGTCAATAATTGTTTCTGAAGATTTATTCTCAAGCAAATAAATTCAATTATTATTTAGAGTTGCATTCCAATTAAATTATTATCAATATTATCATAGTCTAAGTCCATGCATTGTTATGCTGTGATGAGAAAAATATACAAGTTTTAAATACATGTTATATCATTATTCTTTCAAAGAAAATGTTTGTATACTGAATCAAATAAAATATAGTACATTGGTATACATTGTGTGTATATTTCAATTGAGTAATCTCATACAAGTTCAACAGCTGAGAACAAATTTTGCTGTTTTATTTACAAAAATTCATAGTTTAATCCTCACTAATAAATAGTATTTACAATAGCTGAAATAATGCTGTGAGTTCACATTAGTGAATGTGAAGGTGTTGATGAAAATAAAAAATTCATTTTGATTCATGTACATGTAATATTGTTGAAAAGAATGTCTCAGTGACCCAATAAAATATACAAGCAAATATGTCATTGTTAGGATGACCTATTAAGTCATGATGCAGGTGAATAAGTGTAACAAAATAGTGTCATGACCTTGTTACAATGCTAAGAGAAAAAATGTTGTCATGTTGACCTGATACAATTACACAAAAGGTTATGTGACATTATTCAGTCAAAATACTCTGACTAATATGTACTATATCATTTCAAATAAATGAATGCAAATGAAATTTGTATACAAAATATCAATATTGTCTCCATAAATTGTTAGGAAATAATCACAATGTTTTATCAATGTTACTCTCAACTCTTATCTCATGAAAGTCAAATAAGTATATTCTCATAAATTATCATAATCATAGTCACAAATCTTCAAAGTCATTTGGCTCATATATGTCTTGCAGAGAACTCAATATATGTCAAGATCCAGATCAAATGTAATAAGCTCAATGTCAGTCAATTCATAAATCAATTGAGCACTCAAAAAGTTAATGTGACATGGTGTAAATTGTGTATGGCTATGTGTATGCCAAATATTAGAAAGAGAAAAAAAAAATTTAATTAATAATAATGATAGAAAATATATACAATGTGAATAAAGGACAAACACAGAAAAAATATATAGAACAGGACAGTCTGCTATAAAATAAATTAATAAAAAGAAGAAATAAGACAGGAGAATCACAAATATGTATGTACAGGACTTAGGACAAATGACAATATAAATACAACAGAGACTTACAGTAACAGTTATACTAACAAAACAATACAGCTAAACAAAAAATTTCTATATGGTCTGATAGTCCCTTACCAACAAGGATGGTCTACGCGGACCTTATTAGGACTAGGAGAGCAAACAGAATAATCCCTAAAGATTTGGAGACAGTACAATGATGAAAATACAAAAAAATTTTAAAGAGAAAATTTTTAATTTTTTAGTTTTTAATTCCTCGTCACTTCATTCTATAAAAACCTGATTAACCCAAAACTTCTACGCGTCTTTGTGTCATTACACCTTGTTACATGCCAGGAAAAATATGTCATGTTGACCTGATTGCATAGTACAAAATAGTTATGTGAGATCATTCAGTTAAAATCCTTTATTCTAACTGTAAATAAACCTTAATTTTAATGAGTTAATTATATGAACTCTGACTTTTTATAGAGGGAGAGTAGTCCTTAAGGGACTACGGGCACGACATGGCCTATACTGTGCCGATGTGCCTAAAACTAAAAACTAAAAAACTAAACTAATATGTGCTATGTGATTATCCTCAGTTATATCTGTTGTATGCTCTACATGTTTTGACAAAAAATCATCTAGTACATTTTCATAACCAGGTATACTTTGTAGGTCAAACTTGTAATCACTTACAATTAGTGACCATCTGTTTATTCTGTTGTTCTTGAGTTCTTTTCTCTTCAGTGCTAATAATGGCTTATGATCACATTTTGTTGTGAAGAATCTCCCTAATAAATAGTTCTTTAGTTATACGATTCTCCAGACTATTGCTAATAGTTCTTTCTCTATGACTGAGTACTTCTTTTCTGCCTTTGATAATGTTCTGCTAATATGAACAACATGTTTAAGTAGTGTCTCATTTTGTTGTAGTAAGCATGCACCTATGCCATTATTGGAAGCATCAGTATATAATATAAGTGGTGAAACAGAGTCAATACTTCCTAGTTCTAGTTGTTCAATCTAACTAGTTCTTCTTTACTTCTCTCATCTAAGTTGATAAGATTAGAATGTTTCTTCTTAGTAAATTCAACTAAAGGCTGGATAAGTTGGGCATAGTTGGGTATAAATTTTCTGTAGAAGTTGCACAATCCTAGTAGTGACCTGACATCCTTTTTTGTTTTAAGCTCCTTAATATTTTTTTATCTTACTAATGTTTGCCTTTGTGGGGGTTATTTTATTGTAAGTAATGTTGTAGCCTAAAAATTGGATTTCTTCTTTTACTAGATGTAGTTTGCTGGGTGCTATTGTCATGTTATGTTGTTTTAGACGAGTAAATATTTGTCCAAGTGTTTCTAGGTGTTCCTTTTCTGACTTAGTAAGTACACAAATATCATCATCATATGAAATTACATTATCTATACCTGATAAAAGTTTACTCATGCATTTTTGAAAAGTTGCTGTACTATTAACTAATCCCAATGGCATTACATTCCATGTATATATACCTTCTAGACCTGGTAAGTTGCACTTAAGAGCAGTATATTGTTTAGATTCTTCTTCCATTTTTATTTGCCAGAATCCCCTATTTAGGTCCATAGTGGTAAATAGTGAGGCTTTGCTAAGCATATTAATTAATGACTTTGTATCAAGTAAAGGTTCTGGATCCAACCCGTGCATTGAGGTAGCCGAGGATGATTACCTGTTCCATATTAGGGATCTCGCTGAGAGCAGACAAAAGGTTGTCATAGAACGTGTCTTTTGCCTCTGGTGTGGAAATCCAGGAGTGTTGGCACTTATCAAAGTCATGTGTCCAATTGATGTTTTAAGGCATAGTGATAGGAGCCTTTCTGAACCGTTCACTTCAGCTCTACTTTGTTCAACAGCGTGTTCTTAACTGTGAAACCAACACCATGTTCCCTTACTTCACTTTCGGCTTTGTCTTGCCAGAAGAGGGTGTAGTCTCAGATAAACAAGTTCCTGACGGGCGGCAATGTCCACTTTGAGCCTGGACAGTTCATCCTTTATTATTGCGGATTTTCTGCCGTCTTCTGTGTCCGTTAAGTTTTCATTAAGGGATCTACCCAGGTATAAAGATAAAAGCATAGATCTAGTCACTAGATTCTAGTCCACCTTGATCTACATTCAAGACCTAGCCTAAGGCTAAGCCCAAAGTCACAATGCTAGATCTAAATCTAAATGCAAATAATATCCAAATCTGCTTCATCCTATGCCAAATCTAGATCAAGATCTAAATCTTCATTATTACTATTCATAGAAGTATAAATAGAACAATAATAAATCTTCTTTAGTAGTAAACAGTAAACAGGTTAGTAAACATTGTGGGTATGTCTTGGCACTTTGACAAGCATAGCCATGATGTTGTTACATTCTTACAGATAAACAATACTAAAAAAAAAAAAAAAGAAAATAGGCAAAAAATGCCCACAGTGGATGATTAAATTTAATGTAGATCTACCATTTCCTTTCTTTTTATTTATCACAAGCGTAGATCTAGAGATATATCTAGACCTAGAGATAAAAAGCTTATAGATCTAGTCAATCTCGATCTACACTCTACAGTCTACACCTAGCCTACTGACAATAATAGATTTAGATCTAAATACTAATAATATGATTCGAATAATATAGATATAAAATCTACCTGGATCTAATCTATATATCTAGATCAAATTCTTCATTATTACTATTTATTTGTGATAAATTTTAGAATAATTATAAAGTTTCTTCAGTAGTACGCATTGTGGGTGTGTCTTGGACTAGTGTAGTCATGGTGAAGTTTTTTTTACATCATAAACAAAGCCAAAAGCTTCTAATTTCTATGTAGACAAAGTATGAAGAACTCTTTTATGAAGTAAAAATAGTTCCACTGTTTTTAGTTAAAAGTTTAATTTAAAAATGCAACAAAACAAAGGTAAGGTAAGACTGTCTATGGGATAGACGTCCCGTGCGTTTAGGGGCAGTCTGACCATCTCTGGGATAGACGCTCCGCACTGAGTTAAGGAAATAAAACAATTAGCACATTCATTTCTTTACATTAATGCCCATTAATCATAACATTAATAGAGCTGGCTATTCAGTCCATGTTTAGGTGACCTCTGGATAGAATGAAAAGTTTAACAGACTTCATCATCATTCTTGATGCCACTTCCACTTCCACCAAGCTAACGAGACTTAAGGCCAATGAGATCTGCCTTGATACAGTTCAGTAAGGTCCCCTGCTAATTGGCTTGCTATGAAGATAGATAACAAAAGTCTGTCAATGTTCTTTGTTAAGTTTGATTCTGTGTTTGATCTGATCCATTAAGCCAGGCTTATCTGTTATCACATCAGAATATTTGGTAAATATATATAGCTTATATTTCGTTCGCACTCAGTAAAATATTGTCTTTTTCAGTAGGCCTAGTGCTTATGATGTTCATTCTAGTATGTGGGCTATGTAGGTCTGATTCTTCTTCTGTATATGTCCACCTGCATTGTATTACCCATTTCAATTTTCCTGACGTCATATTTCTGAAATGTGTTTTCTTTAATGAACATTCTCTTCTGTCTTTTTCTATGTTGTATCTAATGCCATACTGTTGATTTTGTCTAGGACCAAATATGGAACTTAAAACTTAGTTTAGCTGAATTTGTCTTGTGTTTTGACAAAAACTAGATCCCCTGTATTAAGTTCTCTTAATTTTCAGTTTTTTTTTTGCTCAGTACTACCTAATCTGTAATTTTTTTTCCCCCAATTATTGCAGTATTATGCCAAATTTTTATTGAATATGTAATTATTCTTTTTACGAAAATGTTCTTGTATCTCGTCCCAGTATTGGTCTTGTTCACAGGGCCAACATTGCTGTCTTCTCCCCGGAATGGTGATGAGAACCTTGTACACCCTGGGGTCATCTACATATTTTAGGTGGATGTAGTGAGGAACTTCTGTCCCTTTCTTGATTTTTAGCCAAGCGGCCCATTTATCAGAGTTACCCAGCTTGACAGGCTCCACCTTGGAACCTTCCTCACTGAAAGATTCAAAAATTTCAGTGATTTTGTTTTTGACAATAGTGGGCGCCACCCAATGCAGGGTTACTTTAACCCTTTCATCCTCAATGGTTGAGACTTCAACTATGAAGGTGTTTTCTGTCCCGAAGGTCTTTCCAAGAATACGGGCTTTCACCCTTAGACTATTCGGCACTAAAAACCAGACAAATGGGTTCTCAAATCTATAGAGAGAACCCACTTCATCAGGAGACAGACTTAAAGCAGTCATGAGGCTAGCCAATGAAGCCTTAACAACCTCTTGCCCTATCAATTTGAGCAATAGAGTACCGAAGGGTGCACCAAACCACCTTCCAAATCTTTCTTCTCAATCAAGAAAGTTTTAACCGACATGGTTTATATAAATGAATTTAAACTCAATTAACCAAATAGAAGTAAAATAAAAGTAAAGGTAAACAAGTAAACAAAAAAAAACTTATAAATGTATAGTGTGTAGAGTGAATACAAAAACAAAACTCCTCCTTACATCACACTAATAATCCATAGAAAAAACACAGAAAAACACTATAATTCAATATTGAAAGCTATTTCTTGCAACACATCCTGCTATTTCTTGCAACACATCCTGGTATTTCTTACAACACATCCTGCTATTTCTTACAACACATCCTGCTATTTCTTACAACACATCCTGCTATTTCTGACAACACATCCTGCTATATATGAATCAATATGTTCTACTGAATATTTATTTGTTAACATTAACATTTGGACAATAATCAGGTTCAGACAAAAAGGACTTGTCATTTGTAAACAGAGCTTCAGCCATCACAATGTCTAGTTTCCAATGGTGGAGTTTTGTCATTGAAATTGTTTTGTTTCAATTTACTCTCCAGGAAATAATGTTTTCTGACATAGCTAGTGCTTGTTCACTTGATCATGTGACATGGATAAAAAATCTAGTTTGCATGTTTATAAGTTAGCTGGCTGTCTATATGTATCACACACCAAGCTGGTCTCCCTCCTTCTGGCAATAAACGCACTTCCGGTCATTTAAGGCATGTGTAAAAATAAATTATGTTATATTATCACAATACAATAAGAAGACTGTTTAAAGAATACACTTCATTTTTATTAATGTGAACTAGAAGTTAAGAAAACAACCAGCAGTCTAATACCCACTACTGACACACTTAACAGAAAACCGTGAACAAGTGAACTTACTGGACACAGAACAAGGGAGACTACAAGAATAACAAACAAACACACACACACAACATACATAAACATAAATACACATATAAATGTAATAGATTATACATTCAAACACACATTCATCTGTGACAGTTGTGTTTGAAGAATAGGCACACCACTGTCTTTCAAGGCAGCTGTTATTTCTTTTGCCCATATCTCTCATCTGTCCACATTAATCAATACTTAATATTTTCCCCAAGTCTTTTTTATTCTGCTTTGTCTACATTTTTTAAATTGCTGCTTCACTTGATAAACAAAAAATTGTTCTAGTTCATTTCTTGTTTTACTACAAAGCCAATCAGGATCTTTCTTGACCTTGGCTTTTGTCTTACTATCTAAAAAGGCCATTTTAGTATTTGGTGGTTTCAGTATAATAAATGATAGAAACCTAGAGTTCTTTCAGACCAAACATTGGTGTCCACTAATGAGTTTGATAAATCTAAGTATCTAGAATACTGTCTCTTTAATACATCCAGTGTAGCCCAAAGTTCATATCTTGATTTAAAACTAGGCTAGAATACTGTCTCTTTAATACATCCAGTGTAGCCCAAAGTTCATATCTTGATTTAAAACTAGTCTTAAGTTAACTTATATTTACTATGTGTCTCCAGGAAATCATGTTTTCTGACATAGCTAGAAGATTTCTTGCTAACTTGAACATATGACATGGATAAAAAAAACAAGCTCGCATATTGATAAGTTAATTTGATGTCCATAGATTGTTAAGTTCCAAACTCTTATTCCAATGTTTTACAACTCACATAAAATGTCTACCAATTTTCTCAGACCAAACATTGTGCTGTGGAGAGTTTACTAATACTAGAGATGTTATGGTCCAATTATTAATTAGAGGACTACCAAGAACCTTCCATTTGAGAGTTGTTTAGGAGTTCAGATGTAGCTAGCACTTGTTGGATGAAGTGTAAAGTGTTCATCTTAGCTAAATTGTGTACATATTTTCTGTAATAATTAAACTTCCATAATTCTCGACATAAGTATGGGTTCCTTCAGGGGGAGGAAATTTGGGTTGCTCCTTAGAGGGAGCAATCCAGACATTAACATTGGACTATAAAACAATCAAAGACTGGTTAATTCAGGCACTCACACGTATGGGCAGGGTTTCATCTATGAAAGTGCAGTGGGGCAGGAGAACTTTTTTGTAACCACCAATTTAGAGTCGGCAAATTTTAGTGGCTTGACTCTTCACTAGTCTCCAGGGCAGTGGTTGATCAGTTCAGCATAAGCAATAGACCCAGACAGACACATTCTCTACACCTAACAAGCGGGCAGGGTCTATGTCAATCAGAGCTTAGCATTTTCCCCAAACTGCATCAGGAGAGCATGAGAGCCTGCTAGGAAAGTTGGGGCTCCTGCAGCATTAGCCCCTTTTCAGAACTCTCAGAGAGCTAGGGGTTGAACTTACTTCAGTTACCAGAGGACACCCGTGGAGGTCCCCCACCCATCCATATTAGACGTTTTATTGGCTTCTGGGTTGTTGGTATTTAAGCTTCAATATCTTTTTTTAAAATTGTCTCTTATTGGACTAATAGTATTTAGTTTTCACCTATCCCCCAGAAACGTTATTTCAAGTCCTAACTCAAACTTTTCTGCTTCTATTATCCTTAATGGAACATATTTTATTCCTATAATTTTAAATAAATTTCATCTAAAAGTCTTAAGGAACTTTATTGTACTCATTGTCATTGACATATGCGTAAATATTAGCAAGTTCATTTATTTGGTTTTGGTTTTGGTTTGATTTTAGCTTTAGGCACATCGGTACAGTATAGGCCATGTCGTGCCAGCAGTTCCTTAAGGACCACTCTCCCTCTATAAAAACAGGGGCCAAAGTCCATATAATTAGCTCATTAAAATCAAGGTCTATTTACAGTTAAAACAGTACAGGTAAAAATTTTAAATATTTGATAAAAATCTAGTGTAAATAGTACGTAACTACAGACTCACAAATCAGATCCTCGCAGTCAGCCCCACCTCCCGGATAAAGCCCATTATCTTCCCAGGGTCGACACTGTGGAACAGTATTTGTAGGTCAGTGGCTATAAAAAACTTCTCCCTGACATCCTGGTATCTGGGGCAGTCAATGAGGATATGTTCCACTGTGAGGCGAGAGTCACAACATTCACAAAGTGGGGGCTCCTCTCTCTTCAGCACAAAAGAGTGTGTGATTTAGGTGTGGCCCATCCTAAGTCTAGACATGGTCGTGCTACCACCCCTTGTCAGACCTTTTGATGTGGGCCACCACCGTATATCCGCCACGATCTGCCTGAGTTTGTTGTGAGTCTCAGCCTCCCATTGGTCCTGCCACTCTTGAAAGATGGCAGTGGCAATACTTTGTCTCAGGTCCGAGTAGGGAATTTGGGTTCCTGACACTGTTTGATTTAGGGCTCTCTTTGCTTCTCTGTCTGCGGCTTCATTTCCCTCTATGCCTACATGGGAGGGGACCCAGATGAAGATGACATCCCTATGGCTGGCTGTCATTTGGTCCAGCAGCTTTAGGCACTTATGTACCAATGAAATGTCAGTCTTCATCCACCCCAAAGCTTGCAATGCAGATTTGGAGTCGGAGCAGATTATAAATTTTCTCCTTTCTGATGCTTTAACGGCCATAAGTGCAAGCGACAGTGCATGCAATTCGGCTGTAAAGATGGAGCATCCATCAGGGAGTCTACGGGAGATTGTTTTGCTCCGAAAGGAGCAGGCACACTCGACCTTTCCATCCATTTTGGATCCGTCAGTGTAGATGGTGCCACAATCTCCGTAGCTCTCCTGCAGTTCCCTAAAGTGGACTTGTAATAGGGTTGGGTCTGTGTTTTCTTTTTTATAAATAAGGAGGGATAAATTTAATTTGGGTTTATTAGTTAGCCAAGGAGGTTTTTGTGGGGTCATTTATTTGGAAAAAAAAAAGGTCCTTGTGAGACATCTTTAACAGACATCCAAATATTATGAAAGTGTGGATTATAATTCTTCTAAGGAATTTTGAACATATTATTTGTCACTTATAAAAAGTTTCAAGTGTTTTTGCAGGTGATCCTGTATGTTTTATCACAACCTGGACATTTTGTCATTTTTTCTGTGCTTGTTAGCTGACTTTTCAAGTCTTTATCTCTTTAAAACCTTTCAAATCCATAGAGTATTGCTTGAATGTGTTTAAAATGTGTACTTGAACCCATGCCTGCTGGACACTCACATTGCGCTTCTAGAATGATGCCATTTGTGTCCATTTTTAAATCTATCACATACTTTTCTTTCTTCATTTGGGCGTATATAGCGCTGATTTTAGAGATACACATCTGTTGAAGTAGCCATGCTTCAAGTAATCAATGTACCTAATATTGGAAAAATAAAGTAAAATATGTATTTTAAAGCAAAGAAAAAATTTTTAAAACAAAACAAAACATCAATCTCAACAATGACTGTCTGTTTATTTCTGTCTTTATCTCTGTCTCCTTTCTCTGTCTCACAAAAAAAATTATTTTTACATATTTTGTTTTGCTGTGGTGGGACAGGACCATTACTTGTCAAAAGTATTTGTGTGGTAGCATTATAATATGAACATCTTCCATTTAAAGATAAAAAAAAAACAGTGACAGCATAACTGAACAACAGAGAGACTAGCATAAGTCTACATTATTATTTTAAAAACTACTTTACCATTCATTGTCAGGTCATTTTGCTGTTTAAATTTCTGTATTGAACTGTCCCAATTAGGATGATATGGATCTTTGTGTGACACCAAGGCATTCTGCATTGACATCAGTAGAGTTTAAATCTGGAATGCTCATTGTGTACCCATAATCAATGTCATCTACTTTTCTGAAACTGCTGTTTCTTTCATAGGGATGTAGTCTTAAAAAAAAATATATATACATGAAACAAATTTGATGTCAAACAATAAAAGAAAGTTCAAATTTGAAATGTATGCATTATATGTCCTTGATAAAGTTCTTTGTAAGCTTGAATATTGAGAACTACATAATTTATTTTTTTCTTTAACAGTAATAAAATGTAAAGCTGTTATAAATATAGCTTCATGATTTAGCAACAAGATGTGCTGTTGATTTGAAATATGCTTACATCCAAAAGATGCCTGCTATTAATGGAAAAAAAATTGATGCATGGTCTTAGAAATACTATCATTAACATTTAGATCTATATATCTTGTGACAAGGCTTGTCTTGTAGTTAGTGATGTCTGACTTGGACAGAATACTCTTGGAGATGTCTGAGTTTCTTGTGCAGATGTATTCTAATTATGGATATTTCACTTGGTCTGTTGATGGCTCTTTCATTTTAATAACTTTACTCCACCAGTCTGTATCAAGATTAAAATCTTGAGTCAATGCTTGATTAATAGTATACAGCCTTATCTCCCTACAAGCATACCACATTATCAGAGCAAATGACATTTGGCAATTTTTCAGCCAGCTTTGCCAAGGCAGTTGCTGCATCAGTTGATCGCTGTAACCCAGGATCTAGGGCAGAAAGGTTTATGATGCCGTTTCATCTTTTTCATTTATCAGCTGCATCTTGGTAACCTACTCTTGCAGGATTTAAAATGTCATTGATCCAAATATTTTCAGTTTTATTGCAATGAAATTCCTTCAGATGTGGTAAGCAATAAATCCCTAGGCCAAGTTGTCTGTCTCTAACTTGAATGAAACTATATTTTATTTCCTTTAAAGGAAGATAACTCAGCAAAACATTGAATTGGGAATTTTAAGGGAGATAATTATACAAAGTACAGTAATTGAAGTTACATAGGTAAATTAAAGTAAGTATAATCATCTACAGTCATTTTTTTTTTTAATTAATCATTATCATTCACTGGTAAAAGGTTAGGTCATTTGGAAATGGCAAGTGGAGAGGAAATAAACTTATTGGTGCCAAAATAAAAAGTTAGGTAGTAGAATTTGAAAGTTGTTTTGACACAATTATTACATTTAAACCTTCGTTGGTTTAGGAAAGCTCCTAAATATGCACAGACACAATCATTTCTGCTTGAATAGTTTGACCATTTTGTTTAATTAATTGAAATATTTCCCTAATTCCTTATACATGTTCTTTCATGAACAACCCATATATCATCCAAGTAACAAATAACATTATTTCTATGAACTTGTCAGGGTTCAATTTATATCTATATTCCTGTCTTGGCTCTTGTCTTGTGTTTGGTTCCTCAGGCTCGCTAGGGGGTTGCTGATTATTCACAATTATGAACAATTACTACTAGATATAACTCCAACTCCAGAATGAAATAATAATTATACTTTAATACTTAATCTCAAATAGAACACAATAAATACTGAAGTATACAAAACACCAGTCCAGGAAGTAAACGTCCAACCTTCCTGGACCGGGAGCAAAACCTTACTGACTTACACATTCTCTCGCACATTCAACTAAGACTAAATCACAGTTCACAACATGTGCAACACTATTTACATTCACTACAAGGGGATATAACAATCATACCAAAATAACAAAGTAACATATTCATTCGCGCCATACCACCCCCTGACATCCCCCCTCTCACGATATGATTGTTATTTAAACAAATAACAGTCATACAAGTATATATAATATACATATATACATACATATATACACCTTATATAAATATATTTATATACCGGTATGTAAACATACATACAAAAATGTATATAATATATATGAAAGTGAAATAACTCGTACTAACCTACTAAAGAAATATGTCCAGTTAAAGCATTTACTTAGAAATATGACACTATTTACATCCAAGAAGGAATAAGGGGGGAAAAAATGTGGCCAGAGCAGCAAAATTACTGATTAACACACTTGACAGTATCAGCTAGGTCTGTGGTCAAACTGGATTGTGAATCCACATATGTATCAATGGTATCTATGTATCTATGGTCTAGGCGTCGGGCACTCGCTACTGAAAAGGCTGCTATCTATGAATCAGCTCTCTGGCAAGGTACTTTACAGGAATGATGCCATCTCCTAGGTGTAACACACAGCATGCTATTTTGGTTGTACTGTTTAAATAAAACAATAAGTATTAAGATTTGGTACAAAAACAAAAAAAATAAAATACATAATAAGGACAGAAAAATCTGAATTTTCTAAATTGCCCAGTCGCACTCAGTAAATTCAGGTGACGCTCGTGGACACTTTCCTTCTCAGCAACTTGGAGAGGGGAAACACAGCATCAAGACTTCTTTTTTCTTTTTCTTGGGAGTTTTAGGTGCAATAACCTTCGTAGTCTATTAGGGTCTGGCTTCACTTTCCCCCCACCAACAACATGATAAACACCTTTGGTTAGGTTGAATTTCTTCATTGGTTTAGGTTTGTGTACTTTATGAAACAGTCTCAGAACTTGAACCATAGTATTGTCACTGAACTGACAATCAATAAGTTCTTTAGTAGTTACTAAGACATTTTTACTTTCTTCTCTCTTATTTGGTATGTCCCTGATGATGTCATTAATACTATACTGACAATCATTTAGTTCATTGTAAAATAATAATATATTTAAAATTTCCTCATTATCTTCTATCTCACTGATATCGATATAATTACACTCATCTAATTCCTTATTATTTTTAATTGCTTCTCCATTATCTTTTATCTAACTCACATTATTAGCAATATACTCATAATCATTTAATTCCTTAGTAGTTAAGACATTATCAATTACTTTTCCATTATCTTCTATCTCACTCATATTAATAATATACTCATAGTTATTTAGTTCCTCAGTTATGACATTTGCAATTACAACACTCTTATCTTCTATTTCACTAACAATATTCTGATTATCATAGAGCTCCTTATTAGTTAATACATTTTCAAATTCTCTTCTCTTATTTTGTATTTTACTGACAGTAGCAACATCGGCTTTGTCTGACTTATCATTATACCCAGTACCATTATACATTCTGTTTTCTACAACATTACAATATAGATCAGAATTTTCAAATTCTATCTTATAGGGCACATCCCCCTGTAATGACACTTTAATTTCGAGTTCACTTTCAAACTTTATTTCCTCCACCTCCCTTATATATTTTCTTTTCTCTGCTTCTATTACCTTTCTTTCCATTTCTAGAGTTAATCTCTCTATATCTAATTGTTGTTGGCTCAGAATGAACTCTCCTAATTCCTCATCCTCAACTCATAACATGTGGGCCTATTCTATTATTACCTCAATCGACCTAGGTTTAAATTCATCCATTTTAACTAAAATAATGGAAAATATTGCTTAATTTATATGTTTGAATTAACTAAGATTCTGTTCGGCCTCCTTGTAAACGCTTTGTTACTCAGCATATAGAAAATGAAACAGATACAAAACAAAATTATTTATACATCTATATAATACTGTTACAACTCCAGTAGAGGACTGAATGTGTGTATGTGTGAGACCCACTGACACGCACAGACGAAGGCGGGTCACAGGTCAACGGCTGTCCCTAGTGTGACCTGTGCTGTGCGCAAGCGACCCGAAAGCTTGGACTAGAGCGGTGTGTTTGGACAGTTTGAGTTGCAGTCCAGTACGAAGCAGAGTGGATTGGTGTTGAGAATAAGTCTTCGAAAATGTAGCATGTACGCGCTATATAGAGACTGTTGTGTTAGCTAAGCAGTTGCATTCCATTGTGTTTAAGCATTTGAAGTTAGTGTAGACAATTGTATCGTAATGGCTGTGTTGATGTGTTTGTAATTAAACCGCCACTGTGTTTTTGAAGCTCTTATTGTTAAGTTCTTGAGTTAAATGTGTTGTTGTTGTGAGAAGCAGTGTTTGCAGAAGGCTTGATAAGTGGAGTTCGTTACAATACTAATAGAAATAATAATGTGTTCATACAAAAATTGATTATCTAGTCAGGTAGTACAAAAATTATTCAAAAAGATACCAATAAAAAAAAATTATATGTCCAATAGGTAAGATGTAGTGATACAGGCACTTCCTATTTCCTTAGCGTATAACGATGACCAAGAGGGCTCCAATGCGTACAAGTTCAGTGCCAAAAATATGTGTCCGCCAAATAATCCATGTTGTGACAAAATATGTATTGTTATGGTTCTTCTATTGTTGTATTAGTTGAATCAGTTGTAGCTGATGTATTTCTAACGATGATTAATTATACTATATGCATGCGTACCTTGTGAGGTGTATTTTTTAATTTGCGAGTTTCAAAGAAGAATCATCACATAAAGAACAAGCACCAACAGGGCTAATTACTGTATTGCCTCCAGCCTGCGCAGAGTATTTTTAAAGTGGTAATCGGCTCGCGCAGACCAATACCACTCTTTAAGCTAAATGCAGTTCACAGTGGCACAGAAGTCTGAGACAGCTGTGAACAGCAGATAGCTGTAGGTGTTATTTCGGAGTTTCCGTCTCCTAGACTGGCTGCCGACCAAAGCTATAGAGCCCAGTCTGCCCTATGGCCGAATTACCTACTTGGTTCTACATCTCCTATACTTATAGATCTAGCTAGATCTAGATCTAGTCCCAGAAGTAGTGAATGCTAGTTAAGCTATTAATAATAAATAAAAGTCTAGCCCGAGCTAGAAACAGCAACTAGCCCTTTTTAAGTATTCTATTAGGCAATACTTTATTAGATATTGTCTCCAGATCTAGATACAATCTACATTGTTTACACAATCATCATCAGAGTCAGAGAGAAGAAAAACTCAATTGTTTCCGGCGGCCAGGAACGAATACTCAAATGACTAACTTCGAGATAAACTTTAACAGAATATTTATTTACAAGATGGACCACAGTCTAGTCGGTCGATAAAAAAATGTCTAAACCCCTTAAGAGTCTAGCGGTAACTAAATTCCTCTACGTCAAACTTAACTTCTAACCCTACAGTCTATGTCGTCATAAAATGTGCGTTCATTGTCGGTACCAAAAAGTGCACAATTCTAAAATAAACTAAACTAGCTATCTAACAGTTTCCACAAAATAATCAGTGTTGTGCCAATATATATGCACAAAATAATCAAGAGTACTAGAAATGTGTCAGCATCAATAATCATAGTATAAGAAATGTATCAATATAAAATATTCCCAATACAAGAGCTCAGAAAAAATAGCTCTAATCAAGTAATTAAGCAATAGCATATATGTACAAAATTATTCAAATGTATGATTGTAACATGTTATGTGCAGTGCAATAAAATGAAAAAAATTTAAATTAATAAGAGGATAAATTAAAGAATAAATGACAAACACAAAAACAATATGTATATAACAATACAGTCTGCCTTAAAAGAATTAATAAATAGAAGAGTTCCACAGGAGAATCACAAATATGTAAATACAAGACTTACACAAGCAACAAAATGAATACGAAAAGGAATTACACTCATGATTATACAAACAATAACTGTACGGCTAAAAGAAAAATTTCTAGGTGATCTAATAGTCCCTACCGAACAAGGATGGTCTACTCGGACCTTATTAGAACTAGGAGAACATAAAGAAAATCCTTAAAAAAGTAACAAATACACATAGAAGAGAGAAGAAAAAAGTTCAATGTGATTCACTATTCAATAATCTATTTAAATTCAATTTTAAATACTTAACTTACAGGTATGTTTACAATCCAATAAGTTCAAAGCGCTACGATGTAGTAAGTACCCAAAATAATCCAGATAGATAATAGATACACGAATAATCTACTCAGTTCAAAGCGGGGCAATAAAATAATCCATCATGTAAAATACTACAATCACGTGCTTGGCATATGACAATGACTAAGAGGACGTCAATAGGTATAAGTTCAATATAGTCCAACGTATCAAAGATAAATATCCACAAGTGATTGAGTTTCATGTAAGATAATCCATCGGTTCGTCAGTAGAAAACGCCAACTCAAATAATCCACATGAGTACAATGAATAATTACTTCTAGATATATTTAACTCCAACTCCAGAATAACACTAATACTTTGCATGAAATAATAGTGATACTTTAATACTTAATCTCAAATAAACCACAATAAATATGAACAATACAAAACACCAGTCCAGGAAGTAAACGTCCAACCTTCCTGGACCTGGAGCAAGACCTTACTAACTTAATACACTCTCGTACATTCAAGGAAGACTAATCATTCAGTCATAACATGTGCAAAAGACTCTTCACATTCACAACAAGGGGATATAAAAACTATCATACAAAAATAACAATGTAACATTCATTCTCGCCATATCTCACCCTGACATCCTCCCTCTCACTATATGACTGTTATTAGATAACAAACAGTCATTCAAATGTATACATAGATACACATACTTATATGCATATATATATATATATATATATACACTATATATCTACATTATATATGTAATAGACACACTTTAAATTAATAATTCTAACACAATGAGTTCAGTTATTCACTTTTATTGTGTTTCATTCTTCATTCTATCATCTTGTTCTTCATTCTGACCTCCCTTACACACAGCCCTGACCAACACACTTTCTATGCTGTTCACTCAACCATGCACTCTGAGGTCAACAACTGGACACTTCATACACAGGCACACACACTGCTCTACTAAACATTCAAAACACATACACTTACTATCACATAAATTACATAAATTATTATAAATGTATTAAAAAACAAAAAGCACAGCAAGAAATTAGTAATCCATTTAGATACTATCATGCAAAAATAAAGTAACATTCATTCTCGCCATTTACTATTTACAAAATAGTAGCCTTTATTAACCTCACAAAAGATTTACATCTAGGTAGAGCAATCACTTAATACACTAATTACAACAAGGAGAAAGGGAGAAAAATAAATGAAAAATACAAAAAAACTAAAAAAAAAAATGTGGCCTAGAGAGAAAAATTGTAATTTGGAATAGGTCTAGTGTTCAAGGCTTATATTTAACATGAAAAAAAAAAAAAAAACAAAAGAAAAAGATCAACTCGTATATGTCTAGCAATGATATATGCAAATGATCAATCTCTTACAGTTCTACAGTTTCTCATTATATTAAAAATACTGGCAATTACAACGTAATACTATCATGTAGAATTACTCAGACTTGACCATTTCAGCTAGTAGTGGTCACGCTCCACACAGGTATCTGTTTAGTGTTAGACACTCACGATAATGATGACATGATGCCCCTCTCTAGGTAGCCACTTTGTACTGAGACACTATACCGGATGAAGGATGCCGTCTACAACACGCAGCAAGCTATTCCGGGTGCAGATAAATACATAATAAAGAGCTTTTAAGCTTTGGTACAACACAATAAAAATACATGAACAGGACAGGCAAGGCTGAATCTTCTTTAATGTCAAGTCACACTTGGGGATTCAGGTGATCCTCGTGGACATTTCCCTTCTCAGCAACAGATAGAGAGGAAATATTATGTCACGATTTCTTTCTTTTCCTGGGCAACTTAAGGTACAAGAATTCTTGTAATCAATTGGGTCTGGTATTACTTTACCAGTACCAACAACTCTAAAAACTTCTTCAATTAAGTTTTCTTTCCTCACTGGTTTTTGTACTTCATGGAATCATGTAACAAATTGACCAATATTATTGACAATAAACTGACAGTCAATAAGTTCCTTGTTAGTTACCGCATATTCAATAACTTCTCCAAACTTTTCTTTCTCAATAATATCTTTAACAACATACTGACAATTATTTAGTTCATCATTAATTGAATTTCTTCTCCTTTAATTTGTATATCACTAATATCATGAACAATAGACTGACATTCGTTTAGTTCATTTATAGTTAACCTATTTTTAATAACTTTACTCTTATTTTCCATTTCACTGATATCAAAAACAGTATAGTCATGTAGTTCTTTCTAGGTTTAGTAGTTCTCTCTTTAAGACTTGGTAACTGTCATGTATGGTGTGATCGTGGTTTTGGCATATGGTAAGTGCCTATCCCTGTAGTATAGTATCTGAGACCACTCACATTCCCTGACATTGCAACTAGTTAATTTAATCTCAAACCTCTTCAAATAATCACTTATGCTATCAGTTGCTTCCTTAAATGGTTGCATTTTCTTTTTAAGCCAATTTTTATTATTATTATCATTTTAATTTCTATACCCTGCTATTTCATTGTTAGTGCTACTGGATCTAGCTTGTGTATCAGTAGTACTAGTCTGTGTGTTGGTGGGATTAGATTGTATGTTACTAGTGTCACAGTCACTAAAGTAACTGCATACGGTAGTCAGGACAATCAAATGTAAATAATTTGATGACGTCATTGTGGTTGTTTTCCTCAAAGTATTTTGGGTAGTAGGTTGTGTCCCTTGGTTACTGGTCATCAATGTTTTGACTAATACTCACACGCTACCAGTGATGTAGCAGATGGTCTGTCTACATCTTTTCCATCTTGTAGTCTAGAGACAAGACGTCTTTTTATGGAGCTCTGATGTTTGCCTTGTACTGCAATACTGGATAGCCTTATTGTTGTGTCATGATTGATATCCAGATTCTTGAATTGGATTATCTTGATCCCTGTTTAGGGTGAGTTTTAATTTAACCATTGAATAGTTATTCTATTTGATTCCATCGTATTTGTTATTCTATCTGTAGACTAGAAGGGTAGGAAGATTCGTTCTTTTACTTTTCTACAGGGTCTTAATTTAGGTTATAGTTTCAGGCTTCAGAGTGGTTCTAAGTCATGGACTATTGAACTGAGTTCCTCTTGGTTTTCTCTGTCTGATGTGTGTTTTACAAGTCTGAGGTTACCGATTCCAGACTAGGGGTTGCTGTATTCAGACCTGTTGTTGTGCTATGAAGTTTGCCGAGCTTTTGATGATATTGTGAACGTTACTATTGACGGTTGATGAAGATTACTCTATTTGTATTGATAGTTGTTGGTTGAACAACTATATGAACATACGTATTACATTTTGGAAGTTAAGTAATTCTATTAGTTGTATTGAACATAATTACTGAGAATGACTTCGAGCATATTATTTTATATCAAGTATTTATATATCTTATTGTCAACTCATCTCATTATTATCATTCATACCTACTCAGTGTATATATTCCATTGTATTAAATTCATAAGTTTATTTAAAATCATCATACACATTGTCTATTACTTTATGCATAACTGAAAATGTATGGTGTGTGTTAAGTAATGAATTGAAGAAAACAACGCTATTGTCGATATAAGGCTAGACACTTTTAATCATTCATTCTTTGACGCCATCTTGGACAGGAACAAACGTAATCACAACACAAGATTCACAACTCGCAATAACCAAGGGCTGAAACTCACATATATCACATTAACATCCTTTCCTTTCTATAGACGAAACATAAACTACAAACGTTCCGCAACAGACACATTGCTGACACATCGTTCTTACAATACGAGCAGAGGTACAATATATACGATAACATTTTCAACAGACAGCAATGACATGTAATGACAAAATTATGAAGGTATAACATAGAATATACATAGAACATAATATGCATGAATATTGAAGATTTAGTACAAAAAAGAAAAGAACACATGAAAATAAATTGAGAGGTGTTGTCACCACTTGCCCATGTCATAGTCCTTGTGCCACGCAGGGGTGACTCTTGTTCGCCCACTCCTTCTTACGATAGGCTCTGCTCCGTGAGCCAATGGTTGGGTTGCATCTGGGCCTGCGCTGGACTCTAAGGCAGGTTGTGGTGTTATGTCTGAGGATGAGGCGTCTGGTGGTGCCTCATGGGTTGCCGTTTCGTCATCTGAAAAGATGTCAGAGTAATGGACATTCCTGGGCCGGATGTGCACTCTGTTCCTAACATAAATGCCGCCCTCCGTTCCCTTACGGATTTTGATTGGAACGAGGAATGTGAAGTTGCCTTTAGGAAATTAAAGGAAATGATAACAACGACCCCGGTGCTGGGCTTCTATAACGCAGCCAAATCCCTTGAAATTCAAGTCGACAGCAGCCAAGATGGGCTTGGTGCCGTGTTAATGCAGGAAGGAAAACCCTTGGAGTATGCATCACGAGCCTTAACACCAATGGAAAAGAGATGGGCTCAAATCGAGAAAGAACTACTGGCAGTAGTTTTCGGACTTGAGAGGTTCAATCAATATAAGTTTGGCAGACCCGTCACAATCCTAAATGACCACAAACCCCTGGCTACCATCTTACAAAAACCCCTAAACCAAGCCCCAAGACGGTTACAGAACCTTATCATGAGAAGCAATAGATATGATTTTACATTCAAGTGGATTCACGGAAACGAACTGTATATAGCCGACACGTTGTCTCGTACATGCAATACTAAGCCAATTAATGAAGAAATATTAAGCCTCAACATACAACAAATCGTCGATATAAGGCTAGACACTTTTAATCATTCATTCTTTGACGCCATCTTGGACAGGAACAAACGTAATCACAACACAAGATTCACAACTCGCAATAACCAAGGGCTGAAACTCACATATATCACATTAACAGTGTGATTGTCGGGCTGAGCCTGGGGCCTAGAATCATACCCGTAATTACAATAACTTAGTGGTTACTTATAATACTAATATATATACACTATAATAAAAATTGGACACAATATGTTGTAATACTGTAATAATTAACGACTTCATAATAATCAGTAATTGAACAAGCAATTAAAACCTGACAACTAGTGTTTACTTGTCTTCTACTTTCAGCTTCTAATCTAAGTGTCTCTATTTCTATCTTATCTTTACTTTCTGCTTCTATCCTAGCTTTCTACTCAAGCTATTTCTATTTCTTTCTCCATCTTAACTTTTTCTAATTCCTTCTTATCTATCTATACTTTCTGCCTATACCCTAGATATGGGGTTGAAACATCACACTCTTTTTCATTAACCTGTATTCTGTTAAAATAAATTTAAAAAATAAGACCAAGCAATAAAATCTTTGAAAAAAAGTGAATTAATGTATAAAAAATGCCTTCAACAAAAAATATGTGACTTTGTCATCATATAAACCAGAAAATCACAAATAAAACAATTCAGAGATGTTTAGTGTGTTTTATTTTGTTTAATTATAATTCTACTGTATTTAAATAGCTATTTATATGCATCAGATAGATAATTTTTAGAAATTATAAATGAAAATAGCACCGCATATAAAAATATTTGCTAAAATAAATATTATGACTATTAGTCATAAAAAAGTTTAAACCTTTTTGTAGAGAAATGGCAATTAATCATTTTAAAATCCCTGAATTTAATTGCTTTAAAAATTAGATTGTAAATGAAAAATTTCTTGCATCGGACAATAAAATGAAAAAAGTTATTAAAAGTTATTTTTACTTTAAAAATTTGCACATTACAAAGTCATTATAATAAATACACATTCCATCTTTATAATCTAGCATTTAAACATTATAAAAGTTAATCTAAATGAAAAATTCCTTTGTGTGCTTCTAAAAATTGGACAAGATAAACAGAAATGTAAAATGTGCTGACACACTTTTCAGACATTTTTTGGGAGATACAAGAAAATCGATCTAGGTCAGTTTATCGAAGTACCTACCAATGTCTACAGTTACTAAACAAAGCTTTACGTCTTGCCTAAGCTAGGTGAGTCTTTCTAACTGTTGTTTCAATCCCATAACCACTTCCGTCCAAATAAAGTTCTATTTAAAGTCGCGTCGCTCAAAAGGAAATTCCTGATAAAAATACTCCCATTTTAAACCTTGTAACAACAGAGACCTTTCATCCTTCTTTAGGGTCACTTATTTTCTCAGGAATAATATATCCAGACAAAAAGGATGTAAATTGTTCATACATGTCTGCATGAAGACGATGGCATCGAGGCTTCGCAGATTGAAAAGTTTTTACATTTCTGGAAAACTCCTGGAGTATTCCTCTGTACAATTGTAATGTACAATAAGTAAACTTCTTTTTCTGAAAGAGATGCATTAAAATTACTTCTTTTCTCTCTTTTCCAGCTTTTGTTACACTTTTCTTTAATTTCAGCACTAAGTCTTCTAATTTTGACTGGCTCTCAGTTGTTATTCCATAAAACACTGTCTAGGTCAGTTTTGTGTTTGGCATGCTCAAGTGTGGATAAAAATCCATAATAGTAGAGAAACAAAAGAGTCCCACAACTCATCCAGTCTGTCACAAACTTCCTTCATTTGTAGGAATCTGGTTACTATAGGCCTAAATATTGTTCTGGGTTTATCATACAGCATCTCCTGAACTTCCTTCATTTGTATGAATCTGTTTAAGTTTGCTATAGGCCTAAATATTCTCCTGGGTTTACCTGTTAAACCTGTTCCCTTCTGACTGACCATTTTCCCCATGTGCTTAGTAGGGTGATTTTTGTTATGCTGTTGGTTGGAAATGACCTGAGCTAGTGTGTTATAGTTATGATTTTTTATTTGTTGCTTGAGGATTGTTTTGTTTAATCTGTGTTAGTGAATCATGGATATGTAAATTTCAATTGGAGTATTGTTATTTCTTATTACAAGGAGTATTGACAGATAATAGTTTGATTCCAGCGTCCTGAGTATTTGTGAATTATTTTCTGTAGTTCACTCCCACTTCTTAACAATACACTTTTATATTCAAATTCCAAAGTCTTCTCTTGATTCACTTGCAGCCATTAGCATCTGATTAGTTATAATTATATTGTCATGGCCTCATGGCCACTTGAAATATGAAGTCAGATATTGTTCTTTTGGCTATTAATGTTTTTTTCAGCCATATTAGTTTATCATTGCTTCTTTATTAACATTGAAGTCTCTGCAGCCTGGCCATGTGAAAGTTTCAGTAGTACGCAAATAAATTTCAACAGATCCTTATATTATGTCTACTTCAATACATATATCAAACCTTTGAGAAGATTAATTGAAAATTGAGTTGTGTTTGATATAACTTGATGATACCTTTAATTGTAGGCCAATTGTGTTTTAATGATCATACTTGCTGTCAACAACCCCGCACACACCAAACAAATTTCTAGTTACTTTAGACAACTATAATGGTTGGTAATAATCACTTTCGTTTGAAGCTATTTTATGTTTAGAGCCAATATAAATTTGATGGTGTTTTTAGAAAGTTTCTACACCGAGGCCTGAAAATCATATGGTTGGTCATGTGTAAATGTAGTACTGGGTATAAATGTAAAGAGACCCAAAAATAGGATCTCAGATCTGGGTTTCAGAATGGTTTTATTTATTTATCCTCTCAAATGGTATGCATAAGAACCACTGGAGGGGCAGTTATTCCAATATGTTGGCTGCAATAATTGAACAAAACAATCTTGTCTGTCATTTCTCCCCCCCCCCCCTTTTTTTTTTTAAAAAGGATCTTCTTGTTTTTTTTTTATATTTCTTTAGGTTAAGCTCACTTGTGAGTTTGGCAGTCTATAGTACTATCTATTTACCTTTTCAGACTCTTAATTTATAATTTTTGTTTGTTTTTTCCCAACACATGAAAGAATGCATTAATATGAGCCTCAGTGAATGTGAAACTAGGGGGAGACTATCACCACATAAGCAACTGTCAGCCTTTTAAGATGTCCAATAACCATATCTATTTAAGAGGATTGTAAGATAACTTAGAAGTGTATGTTATATTGTAGGACAAACTTTTGTGACTTGTATGGGAATCAACTCTACAGTCATTTTCAAACAAGGAAGAAGATTATTGCTTGTTGTCTTATCAAATTTTCAATAATGCACATTGATTTTAGTTATGCAATTTATATGTAAAGCTAAATTTTATAATTTTGTATATTCTGTCATGTTCAATATAAATATCTTTTATATTTTGTGATATGTAAATATAATTATTTAATTATGTTTTCTTTGTATTTTATATCCAGAAAAAATGCAATAAAGACCTTTTTTTTAACAAAAATCTTTTGAGTGATCCTTTCTATATTTTTAAAGCATGTTCAACTAATTGATGCACCTAGAATTAGACTAATAGTTAATGATTATATTTCATTAATTAAATAAATTGTATCCCATATCAGCAATTTTTGGGCTTGAAATCATTAAGCTAAATGTTTAAAGAAAGTTGATTTATTTTGTTTTTAAATTTATTCCTGTAATTTCTTTGTTAGAGATTTCTTCATTTAAGGAAAATATTTATCATTTCAAAGCTATGCTTAAATAATATTCTTTTTTTCTGATGTTCTCAAAAAGCTTAATGTTGTAGAAAGAGAAAACACAAGAACTGATGGTCAATCAAAGTTTAATACACTTGTTCTCAAAGGCTTATTTGTTTAAAGCATAAATATAAAGTCTATAAGCTTCAAAGTCAGTCATATGATTTAAAGTATATACTGTAAAACAAAACAAAAATCAGTGAAAGACATTTATATGTACAAAGAACTATGTTGGAAGACATAGTTAAATAAAACAAATATATCAAATATGATCTTCCAAACTTTTAATTCACTATTTGGTTTCCCCTTTTAGTTACTTTTTAGTCTTACCGGTGCTTGCAATATAAATGTTATAAATATATATATATAAAGAAAACTAATTAGTCATTAAAAATAAATGCATTCCAAGCATTAAAATGTTGCTTGTATATGAATCTCACCAAGCATAGGAGTTAGTAATTCTTGGTCCTTGACTTGTTCATGTGTTGTTTAATTTAAACACTTGACACAAATTCCATAATTATACATTCATAAGTTGCTCAAACTACGTTTGGATGTTAAGTACCTTATGCAATATCAATCTTCAAGTTATCACAGTTGGTCTGTATACAAGGCTGATCACAACTGGTCTGTATACAAGGCTGATCACAACTGGTCTGTATACAAGGCTGATCACAACTGGTCTGTATACAAGGTTGACTTGCAAGGATCATAAAAACAATTGGTCCATTCTACACTGCCATTCTCTTGTGTAACTATCATCTCTGCATGGAATGCTGTGTCTGAATCACTGTCATAGGTCTAAAGAATAAAAAAAAAAGTAAAATTATATTAAAAACATGCACCAAAAAAATACAAACACTAAAAGCCTTTAATCATCAGATGGTAGCATGGTATGCTTTTAGGACTTTTATGCTTAAACCAAGCCAGGCATCATTCACTGCCCAGAGTTGGTTAGGGCCAGGACTATCAACATGTACCCAATATGAAAGACTGAAACTTGAACAAACATAATTTTTTTTGACTGGCTAATGCCCTTCATTGTATTGTGATGTAAAAATTGGAATAGAATGATTACTAGTCATTCAGAACAAATCATTTTTTCAACTACCAGTACATATATAAACTGACCTGCAAAATTCTCAACATTTCCAGCATGGCTGCAGTCATAAACTGAAGCTGTTTGGTGAACAACGGAACAGATATGACTTGAGAGTTATGTCTCTTGAATGTGAACACAATAGTTTTTCTTTGACTGTTAACACACCACTTCATTAGGTCATACCAAGTAAACTTGCTGAGAATGTCTACTGGAGACAAAAATAGTTGAAATCAAAGAAAATATTATTCACCTACATTATACATAATGTGTTGTAGCATATTTCAAAAAACAGGACTATTTTACACAGAAGAGAGGTGACAGAAAACATTTTAAAAAAATTTTCTGTATTTTAACTAAGCAATTTTGAATGACAATTTTAACAATAAAACTTCTTTTTACAGATTAAACATGGTAAAAAGGGTATATTTAATTATTGGTTACAATTCTGTAATTTACTCATTTTCATCTTTATATTATTGATAATAAAAAACAGTTTTAATAAAAGCTTAAATAAATGTCTTTCAAACAATTCCTATACATATTAATATAATATATATATAGAGAGAGAGAGAAAGAGTGCATACAATTTGCTTATACAAGTATGCTACTGTTGCAGTAAAAAAAAAATCAAACTTGCACTGGGGCTTGATATATCAAAAACCAAAAATTGAGCTAATGAGAAATCCAGCAAATTCCTGGTTCCTGGAATCTTTAAATTTTTCTTAGCTTATTTTTAGCTGCTATATATCAGTTGTGTTGTCATAGAGTTTTCCTCATGATTGTGCTAATGAATGAAGGTAAATGTATTCTATTTTAAGCTGTGAGGTGTAAATGACTACCACTCTAAAGAGATCACCCATTTTCTAGTCTGCAGAACCGTTGGGGCACCATACATAATTTGTCGACCATCTTTCTCCATTCCATTGTCTTTTACCTTGGATAGAATCTCTTCAATGACAGTCCAATCTAGTTATGTTGTCTTAACGTTACTTTCTGGTTCTTCTCTTTACCTTGGTACTTTTTCTTCAATGAAGGTCCTTGTGAGCCATGAGAACCATGTAAAATATCCATAATCTCTTCGAGAATATGGTCTTTGTAGGGGATACCTAGGATTCTTTCGATAGCATCTCAATTCCATAGCCAGGATCCTCCTCTCTAGATCTGCAGTTAGCATCCAAGATTCGCAAGCATACAAGAATGTGGTTATGACCAAACTTCAAACTATGTTATAGCTCATGCTATTAGTACGATTAATTAATATCCTAAGGTTCATAATGATAGTTAACTATGATATTAGTCAAGCAAGAAAGCAATGTCGCTAGATGCGATAGTTAACTATGATATTAGTCAAGCAAGAAAGCAATGTCGCTAGATGCAAAGAATGGACAAGTCCAAGAAAAAATGTGAGCTATGCCTTCGGTTTCCATTCGAAACAACAGAAAAAAAATGATTAAGTCAATAAACTTAAATAAAATAACATAAAGATCATGAACTCTCCCAAGGTTAGAACAAAGTGGGTCAATGCAGTAATGTTTTCAACATTACAAGGTCACTGAAAAACATTTGCTTAACACTGATACAACCAATTTTGGTTTTCATTTAGTAGGTCTAATTACTTTCAACAATAAACATTTCTTTTCAACTTTTCTTTGTTAATTACATCCAAGAGAAAAAAAAGGTTGGAGGGAGGGCTTACAATTAATGCAAACATGGCTGCCTGGTCGAGCGGTTTGCACGCTGGACTGTCGTATCGATTTACCGATGGTCCCGGGTTCAAACCCTGCCCGCTCACATCCCCCGTCGTCCTGCGGGAGGTTTGGACTAGGAAGTAACTATCTTCAACTCTGAAGGAATTTCCGAAACATGTTAAACATTTTACAAAACAAACATACCCTCAATATTGGGTTTAAACTCTGATGAAAATATTTTAGTACTGTAGTAAAAAAAATGTTTTAATTTAATTCATAGTGCTAAGATCTTAAATAGACCCCCCTCCCCAATCTGACTGTCCTGAAGACTATTTAGTGTATTCTACTTCACTTGCCTTAGGAACTTTAAGAGTGCTTCTACCTTCACTATCTTTTGAATACACTCACATAACTTTAGCTTGTCAGATATATGAAAACATTATGCTGAACAGTTAGCTGTGTGGTACATGTGCTTTAGACTGATGTACACTGTCTCTAGTACATCTGTTATCCCCTCCAAGCAGAAGGTTTGGGCTAGGACTTAAGCGTTTCTAAAAGAATCTAAGTTTTTAAAATAGATCTGACTAAATGTGTTTGGAACAGAAAAAAAAAGGCAATCAGAATGAAAGAAAAAAGAAAAGTGGGTTGAGATGGAGATAAAAAAAATGATAGCAAAAATTTGATGAAAAAAAAAGAATGAAGAACTAGACTGCAATAGATACAAAAAGATAAAGCAGCTGTAATAACAATAGTGCTGCATCAAGCAAACAGACACAAAAACTCCTTTGTTTCCTTGATAATTAAATCATTGAATAGAATTGATATATGTCAATATCTGTGTGAATGTATATTTTGTTTTTATAATTATATTTATAGTTATTATGTTACAATATATTTTAAATGCACAAATAGTAAGGCCTCATGGATAATAAAGATTATTATTAATAATACTATACCATATATCTATAACCTTGAGTAATCATGGCTTAGTAAACTATACAAGTAGACAAAAACTAATCAACGTTCAATTGAAATTGTCCATAATCATAACAGAACCATGTCAGATTCAAGTACATAAAAACTAAACTACTCAGGATGACACTTAATGAAAAATTTTCTAAAAATTATAGATTAATCAAATATTTAGTAATGCATGGAGGAATTTTTGTCTTGTTTCATAATTTAAGTTGGAAAACTGTTTCAATAATCATTATTGAAAGGGAAACTTCAATGGTTTTTCAAATTTGAGTTATTGACATATTTAAATTCTGCGTGAAAAGTTGTAATAGTCAACATTTTACCATTTTGTATTTAAATGCTTAGAAGCATTTAAATTTAACAAATTAGTAAATTCTTGACAGCTTAAAAAAACACACCATTCTTTGACATAGTTAGTCAGGCATGTAGATCTATTCTTAGCACATATTTCTTTTGCTAACAAGATCTAGATACTAACTGCATAGACCAAGATCTATTTCTTTAAAGGGATTGTAAACTTTACATGTATTGTTTTCCGTTATACTGTAAGTCAATATTTTTTTAAAATGAAAGGTAGACACTTTTCTGAAGATTTTTATCAAGGAGAAAAAATAGACAATAAAAAGGATGTATTTATTTTATATATGTGTATTGTGCAACAATTCTAGTAACACACATCTTTTATAGATAGTGGTGCTGAAACGTATAACAGATACCATCATACCAGTCAGTACTACTGATATTTAGGCTTACATCTACAATTATATAGATCACATTATAATTATAATAACTAACTAGGAGGAATAAGCATTTTCATCCACACTCCTCCCTGCTGTAAAAGTAAATTAGGAGTCCAACTAATGTCCTCAACATGGCCACATATATGTAGACTACACGTTTTGGGTTATTCTGACATAACATAGAAACCCAGTTAAAATCTGACCGTTTTGGATGTCAGAAAAAATCAATTACAAGTTATCATTGAAAATAGAAATATAAATAATAATAAATTCCTTATCTGTAATTTAATCTGTAATTTTATACAAATATTATATAGAAAATTGTCAAAACCATCAAAGTTTTCCTTTAAGAGCTTAGAAATCTTACCAGAAATAAAGTTCAAGCCAAACCTAGACAGAACAACATCAACAGTGGAGGGGTAGGGAAACTGAAGATTTAATAAGCTACAAGTTACACACGATTCATAGTAGTGTACCATAAATAGATTTAAAGCTATACAAGTTTAAAAGAAACAAAATGTAAGGGGAAGTCGTTAAAAAAAGATCAAAAAAGAAAAGTGGTGCAGTCTTCTTCACAACCTTTCCCTTCTTCATACACTTACTTCCCTTTGAGTGTGTTAATAAGTGTACTTAAGAGCTAGTCAAAATCTGCATCAAACATACATCTACAAGAAAAAATTTAATGCAGACATCTTTCACGCCCTATTAGACAAGGCTTGTTAGTATTTTTATTTATATAATTTCTATACAAAGAAAGTCATCAGTTTATTGAGTAATGTAATGTTCAGAATTTACTTTAACAGGAATGCCTGAGATCTAATACTAATGAGAGAAAAAAAATTACAAAATATTTTTTCTTAACAGAGCTTTAAAAAATAGAAAATCAGCTGTCCCAAAAAATCAATTTTAAACAAGAGTAAGACAATATTACAATGTCAAACACTGCATGCAAAGCAAAAACTCATTATTCCTTTAAATTCTCTTTTCAATATTATAAGTGCTGTCACAAAAGTATACAATGAAATGCTGAAGAAACAGGAGAATAAAAATAATTAACCAGCTATTAAGGTAGACATCATGTCTCCAACTTTTCATGTCTATAAAATACAAGGCATGCAGTCATGGGATATGGACTGTTTTACAATAGTCCTGGGATTGAACTATGTCCTTTGCCATCCCTGACATCCTGCAGAAGGTTTGGGCTAGAATGTTATAATCTTACAAATCTGAAGGAACATCTGAAACGTGTGAAACAAAAAAAAAATGTTTCTTACCACAGTGAGAACTGTAGGTAGAGATTCAATGATATTGCAGCCTGAAATCTGGATGCTACTGTAGCCAGGGAGGTTCTGACATAATTTAATGTACTGGCCATCTGCTGGGAAGTCTGGGTCCAGACAATCTAAAACGTCATACACTTTTGATTTATACATTATCAAAACATATTAAATAAATATTTATTATAACATTTTAAGTAAAATAAGTTCACCTTTCAGACCTTGTGGTCTATAGGGCAGATGATGTAAAGGTTATCTGTTTCTGAGGACTATGGTTAACAAGGAAGTCAAGTGGCCAGAACAATGACCAACAGCTTTTTACTTTTCTTTAACTAATGTCAGGTACCCATTTGAGCTAGGTGGAAAATAAAAAATCCAGTCTTCACCAGGATCCAAAACCTGGGACCCCCAGTTAATAAGCCAACCGCTTTAGCGCTCAGCCACTCTACCTCCTATTCTAACATTTTCCAGACATAAAAGAATGAAAATAGATTTTAAATTTTTACCAAATAAAATTAACTTTAATAAATTTCTTTCACTAAACAAGTTTCCACTGGTAACATTCAATGTATTATTACCGGTAAAATGATGAACTAAATTATAGGACTAAATACAAATAATTTGTGGACTGAAGTCCTGACAATCTTCCACAGAAACTATTTAGTAAAATGATTCCAAGAGACAAGAAGCTATCAGACCCAATTAAAAAATAAAAGAAATATTAGTCTAATCAACTAGGTAAAAGTTTTAATGCTGATCTTTAACCGGGTCACTGGCTGGTCTTTGTCTCTGAGATGGGGTGGGTGGTGGGAGAGATTGACCTGATCATTTTGATTTGAAGTGTGTGTTCTGATACCTTTAGTTTGACTTTGCCTTAAAAGTGTGTGTTCTGATACCTTTAGATTGACTTTGCCTTAAACGTGTGTGTTCTGAGACCTTTAGATTGACTTTGCCTTAAAAGTGTGTG